>OZ035833.1:40550909-40595909 GCA_964034765.1 Knipowitschia caucasica | reverse complement strand
GTGTCACACTCACCAGTTTGGATTTAAAGATCTGTGGTTTGTTTAAATGTGATGTTGTCTTTGGTCAATCCTTCTTTGCCTCATATCTGGATTGACCAATCAGAGGCCTTCATTCAGGGAGAAACTCCAGCTTGCCTTAGCAACCGTCTTAGCAACACGTCTGCCTCTGTTACTGCACAAAGCTAACGCTGTTTAAGAATATTAGCTTATGTTCAAATCTGACAAACACTGGCCCTCTCATCCTTCACAGGTTTTCACAGTTTAAGTTTCCTTGATGCTGCGACCGATCATAGAACAGTTCTGTAACGTTTAGTCTTCAGGTGAGAGAGGAGGAGAGGATTTATAGATGATAGAACTTGTTTTGAAGCGAGTCTTGGTGAGACTCACATGAAGTGCGTGAGGATGGTGTCTCCCATGGCCCCGGAGTGAAGAAGGTGTTTTTTGGTGATGTCATAAACAGGAAGTTCCACACCGACAACAATGGCCGCTCGCTGAGCCGTGGGGATCACACCCTGAAGAGAGAGAAAGGGTTTCAATTAAATACTACTGCTATTCAGGAGAGAGACCAGAGAGAGAGACCAGAGAGAGACCAGAGAGAGAGACCAGAGAGAGAGACCAGAGAGAGAGACCAGAGAGAGAGAGACCAGAGAGAGAGACCAGAGAGAGAGACCAGAGAGAGAGAGATCAGAGAGAGACCAGAAAGAGAGACCAGAGAGAGACCAGAGAGAGAGAGACCAGAGAGAGAGACCAGAGAGAGACCAGAGAGAGACCAGAGAGAGAGACCAGAGAGAGAGACCAGAGAGAGAGACCAGAGAGAGAGACCAGAGAGAGAGAGACCAGAGAGAGAGACCAGAGAGAGAGACCAGAGAGAGAGAGATCAGAGAGAGACCAGAAAGAGAGACCAGAGAGAGAGACCAGAGAGAGAGAGACCAGAGAGAGAGACCAGAGAGAGACCAGAGAGAGAGACCAGAGAGAGACCAGAGAGAGACCAGAGAGAGAGACCAGAGAGAGAGACCAGAGAGAGACCAGAGAGAGAGACCAGAGAGACCAGAGAGAGACCAGAGAGAGACCAGAGAGAGAGACCAGAGAGAGACCAGAGAGAGAGACCAGAGAGAGACCAGAGAGAGACCAGAGAGAGAGAGAGAGACCAGAAAGAGACCAGAGAGAGAGACCAGAAAGAGACCAGAGAGAGACCAGAGACCAGAGAGAGACCAGAGAGAGACCAGAGAGAGACCAGAGAGAGACCAGAGAGAGAGACCAGAGAGAGACCAGAGAGAGAGACCAGAGAGAGAGACCAGAGAGAGACCAGAGAGAGACCAGAGAGAGACCAGAGAGAGAGAGACCAGAGAGAGAGAGACCAGAGAGAGACCAGAGAGAGACCAGAGAGAGACCAGAGAGAGAGACCAGAGAGAGACCAGAGAGAGAGACCAGAGAGAGAGACCAGAGAGAGACCAGAGAGAGACCAGAGAGAGAGAGAGAGACCAGAAAGAGACCAGAGAGAGAGACCAGAAAGAGACCAGAGAGAGACCAGAGACCAGAGAGAGACCAGAAAGAGACCAGAGAGAGAGACCAGAAAGAGACCAGAGAGAGACCAGAGACCAGAGAGAGACCAGAGACCAGAGAGAGAGAGAGACCAGAAAGAGAGAGTAGGGATGTAAAAAACTATGAATTTTCATGACCGACCACCGAGCCTCATTAACCGGTTGAAACCGGTTAACCGCGTACTTTAAAATAGTCCACATTCTTTGAAATAACAGCCATTTTGAGCCGTGTACTTTTCATAAGTGCAGCTCTGAGTTCTACAAGATCAGAGCTGAGACAGCGGCGCCAAAACCAGCAACAGCTCCGGCACCTTTGCGCACAGAGAACTGCTGTTTTAATCTTCCCATTCTGCTGTGCTGCGGGTTAAGTTACTTGTTCACATGGTCAGAGCAGCAGGTGACGCGCCGCGTCTCACAGGTCTCTGCTAAAGTTCAAAAGTGATGTGTGTGGAGCTGATGCCAAGGACCAGCAGCACACACATGGTCCATGTGGTTTGACTGCAGCCGCGTATTTGCCAGGATCCTTAGGGCTGCGTAACACAGAGGAGCGCGATAGACCGGTATGTGTGTGTGTACAATAAATGTATGTGTGTGTGTGTGTACAATAAATATATGTGTGTGTGTGTAAATATAAGCTCCAATGTAGTTCTGACCCGCACCAGTGTGAAACTAGCAGGCGGTAACAGAGGAGAGAGGATGAGTGTGGATGTTGCGTATCAATGGAGGGGGGAAAGTGTGTGTGCATATGCGGCGCGTGCAGCGTGAGAGTCGTCCCGGAGTTTATAATACATGGGCGCACACAGCTAGATACAGACCCGCTCGTCACATCCTGCAAATAGGGCTTAAAATAGTGTTATTAAGAGACCTCCCCTTTTTCTCTTTTTTAACAAACAGCTTTGACCGGTTAACGCTGTGACGGTCAACCACCGGTTAAACGGTCACGATTTACATCCCTGAGAGAGAGACTGGAGAGAGACCAGAGCGAGACCAGAGAGAGACCAGAGCGAGAGGAAGAGAGAGAGACCAGAGAGAGACCAGAGAGAGACCAGAGAGAGAGACCAGAGAGAGACCAGAGAGAGACCAGAGAGAGAGACCAGAGAGAGACCAGAGCGAGACCAGAGAGAGAGACCAGGGAGAGACCAGGGAGAGAGACCAGAGAGAGACCAGAGAGAGACCAGAGAGAGAGACCAGAGAGAGACCAGAGAGAGACCAGAGCGAGACCAGAGAGAGAGACCAGAGAGAGACCAGAGAGAGACCAGAGAGAAACCAGAGAGACTAGAGAGAGACCAGAGAGAGACCAGAGAGAGACCAGAGAGAGAGACCAGAGAGACTAGAGAGAGACCAGAGAGAGACCAGAGAGAGTCCTCACCCTCCACAGGCCTTTGGTTCCTTCTGTTTGGTAAATGTTGATGAAGTTGGACATCATGCTCCCCTGCAGCAGACTGCCCTGCGCCTGCATCCGGATCTGAAACAAACACAACGTCCTGAACAAAGTCACAGCAGCAGTTTGTACGTCCACAGCCTCTGCAGCTTCATGATACAGATCTGACCCTGGCCTCACATTGAGCCTGGATAGTTCCTCAAAGTGAAGTCATGTAAAACACCAGAGTGAAGCATGTGTTATCATCTATATCTGAAGTTAAATGTTGTGTGTACCTTGAGGACGTCGGTGGGATTGGCTAAAGAAGAGGACAGGACTCCAGACACCACGCCACAGAAGACGTTTATCACCATCGTCTCGTCTGAAACACAGCGGGGAAGTTTCAGACTCACATCAAACAGGATCTATTTTTAAGATCATAGATAATAATCCACTGTGGGGTTACAGATGTTCATGTTGTACTTCAGCAGCAGTGACAGGTGAGAGGCACGTGCACAGACTCAGCAGTCATCGTGTGTGAGAGTAACCACTGCCTTTAGCTTTGTAGCTATAACCCGGCATATTTACATTGTGCATTGTCCCTATACAATAAATAAATAAAACATGTTACAGTTTGTTCAGGCTCCTGTTGTGAATATATTTATATAAAGTTAAAGGCTCGGTGTCCTGTTGTTTTCACAGAGCTTAATTTGACAGGGCTCCATAATATTCTATGAGTAATGTTCATCATCAGGTTTATGGTTTTGTAAATTGTCACCACTTCTAGACGCAAATGAAATAAAATAATTAAACCATAGTTAAAATGTAACGACAAAGTAAGTTATTCATATTTATTGATATAGACCTTTCTCAGACCAGAGTCAAAGCGGTTTACAGCTGTTACATCAGTCTGTGACTCCACACAGAGGTGGGCGGGGCCAGGACAGGAGGCACAGACCTATTGGACATGTTTTTAGTGGTAGGGGAAACCGGAGCACCTGGAGGAAACCTACGCAGACACGGGGAGAACATGCATACTCCATTCAGAACTGTTCTGACCGGGATTCAAACCCAGGACCTTCTTGCTGAGAAGCGAGAGTGCTAACCACTCAGCCACTGTGCCGCCCGAAGATGTGGATTGGTTCAGGAACAACAGAGAAACTAGCTCCAAAGACTAGAATCTGACACTTCAGCCTCCTCCACACTTAGACTATAAATATATACTGCATATATATGAGTGTGTTCACAGTTAAGTGTCAATTGAAGTATCTCGACTTTAAAAGGTTATAACTTAAAAACTAAAATTACTATCATAGATTGGAAAAAAGATTTCAAACACAGACACATCAAAGAGATAGTGTGGATAAAATCAAAAGGAAAGATTGTCAAATATATTTTTGGTGACATTTTAAACGACAAAATCAGCGTCTTTTTTGACCATTCTACTGTGACGCCAGTTACATAGAAAATAAAACGTCCTCAGTCTGAAAAAGCGGCAGATGAAATCCCACAATATTTACATGGTTAACACAACATTAGGAAATCACTTGATATGAAAAGGAATCGTTAAAAAATTAAAAATAATTAATTAATTAAATGACCCTTGAAAAATGCATAACGGACGTGATGGTTTCCGTCCTCTTTTCTCTAAAATTTTAACTTGAGAAAGAAAAAAATCTTGTCTGGTTTCACATTTAATTGGTTGACTAAATGAAAGTATCACTTTGTTTCTACTCTGTGTAAAAAAATAGAATCTCTGAATCAATTGTGAACATCTGAAAATACCATCAAACTTCCGCAAAGCTCATTCCGTCAAATCATCACGTCCGTTACATAAAATAAACAGGGCCGCTTCAGGAAACTTGTCTAATGTATAAAACAGTTATGTTCTAGCAACTTCTAATGGACAGAGGAGGGGCTTGGAAACATGAAAAACATAAAATATCTTCTGATTATTAAAATCTAATTTTTGGCCTTTTGTCACACTTTTGTGCCCTTTAGTGTGAACAAGCCTATATATATATACATATACACATATATATATATATATATATACATATATATATACTATCCCACATACTATACTATACACTATAGTTGTGATGTCACATGAACGAAGTGCCTCACAGCTCCATGGGCCCAAACACATGTTCAGCAGAGAAGCACAGAGTAAAGCACTGGTCCCTGTGATCTCACCTTCAGGGCGACTGACGAAGAAGCGCTTCATGGTGTTGTAGGTCCCGATCTTGATGGTCCCGTACGAGGCCTGTCTCAGCAGAGCAGGAGAGATTCTGAGACACAACGCACTACAGTTCAGTCATTTATATTCTGCTCCATCTGAGACGCCTCTGACCACAGCTGGACTCACTGCATCAGAGCAACACTTTCTACAGTTTCACTCAAGATGAACTCAAATGATTCTCTCTGGTCCCAGAGAGCGGGATCTGTCTCTGCTTAATACCTTCAAATCAGGTCCATTTCTACGGAAAATAATGGACCTGACAAATGTTTTAAAAGCCATATCGAATCAGTAACACAAGCTGCTTTTTACCACCTGAAAAACACAGGGACTGGCCTCCTGCTGGGACTCGGAGGAGCACAGGGACTGGCCTCCTGCTGGGGCTCTGAGGAGCACAGGGACTGGCCTCCTGCTGGGGCTCTGAGGAGCACAGGGACTGGCCTCCTGCTGGGGCTCTGAGGAGCACAGGGACTGGCCTCCTGCTGGGACTCTGAGGAGCACAGGGACTGGCCTCCTGCTGGGGCTCTGAGGAGCACAGGGACTGGCCTCCTGCTGGGACTCGGAGGAGCACAGGGACTGGCCTCCTGCTGGGGCTCTGAGGAGCACAGGGACTGGCCTCCTGCTGGGGCTCTGAGGAGCACAGGGACTGGCCTCCTGCTGGGGCTCTGAGGAGCACAGGGACTGGCCTCCTGCTGGGGCTCTGAGGAGCACAGGGACTGGCCTCCTGCTGGGGCTCTGAGGAGCACAGGGACTGGCCTCCTGCTGGGGCTCTGAGGAGCACAGGGACTGGCCTCCTGCTGGGACTCGGAGGAGCACAGGGACTGGCCTCCTGCTGGGGCTCTGAGGAGCACAGGGACTGGCCTCCTGCTGGGACTCGGAGGAGCACAGGGACTGGCCTCCTGCTGGGACTCGGAAGAGCACAGGGACTGGCCTCCTGCTGGGACTCGGAGGAGCACAGGGACTGGCCTCCTGCTGGGACTCGGAGGAGCACAGGGACTGGCCTCCTGCTGGGCCTCGGAGGAGCACAGGGACTGGCCTCCTGCTGGGACTCTGAGGAGCACAGGGACTGGCCTCCTGCTGGGACTCTGAGGAGCACAGGGACTGGCCTCCTGCTGGGACTCGGAGGAGCACAGGGACTGGCCTCCTGCTGGGACTCGGAGGAGCACAGGGACTGGCCTCCTGCTGGGACTCGGAGGAGCACAGGGACTGGCCTCCTGCTGGGACTCGGAGGAGCACAGGGACTGGCCTCCTGCTGGGACTCGGAGGAGCACAGGGACTGGCCTCCTGCTGGGACTCGGAGGAGCACAGGGACTGGCCTCCTGCTGGGACTCGGAGGAGCACAGGGACTGGCCTCCTGCTGGGACTCGGAGGAGCACAGGGACGGCTGGCTCCTGCTGGGACTCGGAGGAGCACAGGGACTGGCCTCCTGCTGGGACTCGGAGGAGCACAGGGACTGGCCTCCTGCTGGGACTCGGAGGAGCACAGGGACTGGCCTCCTGCTGGGACTCGGAGGAGCACAGGGACTGGCCTCCTGCTGGGACTCGGAGGAGCACAGGGACTGGCCTCCTGCTGGGACTCGGAGGAGCACAGGGACTGGCCTCCTGCTGGGACTCGGAGGAGCACAGGGACTGGCCTCCTGCTGGGACTCGGAGGAGCACAGGGACTGGCCTCCTGCTGGGACTCGGAGGAGCACAGGGACTGGCCTCCTGCTGGGACTCGGAGGAGCACAGGGACTGGCCTCCTGCTGGGACTCGGAGGAGCACAGGGACTGGCCTCCTGCTGGGACTCGGAGGAGCACAGGGACTGGCCTCCTGCTGGGACTCGGAGGAGCACAGGGACTGGCCTCCTGCTGGGACTCGGAGGAGCACAGGGACTGGCCTCCTGCTGGGACTCGGAGGAGCACAGGGACTGGCCTCCTGCTGGGACTCGGAGGAGCACAGGGACTGGCCTCCTGCTGGGACTCGGAGGAGCACAGGGACTGGCCTCCTGCTGGGACTCGGAGGAGCACAGGGACTGGCCTCCTGCTGGGACTCGGAGGAGCACAGGGACTGGCCTCCTGCTGGGACTCGGAGGAGCACAGGGACTGGCCTCCTGCTGGGACTCGGAGGAGCACAGGGACTGGCCTCCTGCTGGGACTCGGAGGAGCACAGGGACTGGCCTCCTGCTGGGACTCGGAGGAGCACAGGGACTGGCCTCCTGCTGGGACTCGGAGGAGCACAGGGACTGGCCTCCTGCTGGGACTCGGAGGAGCACAGGGACTGGCCTCCTGCTGGGACTCTGAGGAGCACAGGGACTGGCCTCCTGCTGGGACTCTGAGGAGCACAGGGACTGGACTCCTGCTGAGACTCTGAGGAGCACAGGGACTGGCCTCCTGCTGGGACTCTGAGGAGCACAGGGACTGGCCTCCTGCTGGGACTCTGAGGAGCACAGGGACTGGCCTCCTGCTGGGACTCTGAGGAGCATACCCCTCTCCCCCCCTCTCTTACCCAGAGTACAGCGCCCGGACGCCCTCCTCTTTGCCGATCCGGAACAGAGCGTGGAACATGCCTCTGTAGCGCACCTCCGTGTACTGGGACTGACCCTGGACCTGGAGCCGGGTCTTGGTCAGGTCGATGGGGAACGTGCCTGAGACAGAACCAACAGTTTCAGCTTTACTCATGTTCTCAGACACTGCAGTGATGTCTGTCTCTGCTTCAGCATCAACACTCTGCGCCTGTGGAAGAGTAACGTGGAAGAGTAATGTGGAAGAGTAACGTGGAAGAGTAACGTGGAAGAGTAACGTGGAAGAGTAACGTGGAAGAGTAACGTGGAAGAGTAATGTGGAAGAGTAATGTGGAAGAGTAACATGTTGTGTACGGTCCACAGGTGAAATCAATAGTTTTCTATCATGTGTTTGTAAAAAGTGTTGCGAACCCAGTACATTTACTTTAAAATATTCTGTATAATCGTACATAAGTGAACGTAATGACAATATCATTAGTTAAAGTAGATGAAATGACTCTAAAGATCATGTGAAGTTCCTCAATCCTTGCCTGCGCCTGAGTATGATGAGTATGAAGAGTGTTTTCAGAGCAGGAACGACGACCACAGTGAGTCTGAGTTTTGCATTCATACAAAAGAGGACAATGTTTTGAATTTGAACGAGACAGAAACATTGGGGCTGTATTTACCGTGTGTGGAGTCGGCTGCAGCGACCCCTGCTGGTTTCATTTACTCACAACATCATCATTTGATATTTGACTTTATTTAGAAGCTACAACACGATACTGCTCTATTTGTGGAGGTGGATCCGTCTGTGGTCCGGTTTAAGACCAGTTCCAGTTATTCTTTCAGAGTAAACAGTATTAAAGCACTTAATGTTAAAGCACTTTACTTTCACATTGTGGAGTTTGGGGCCGACGCTGCTGTTGTAACTAACTACCAAAGTCTGGACACCCCCACCCTGACGTGTGACATCAGCGCCGTCTGTCAGAGTCAGGAAAATAAGGATTTGGGAGATTGGAATCCAAAGGTGAACATATGTTTATGTTAGTAGAACTTTACAGAACATTAAAAACATTAGAACTGTTTGGGCCAAAACTTTGAGTTAAACTGATTGTATAAATCTTTGGCTGAACTTAACTTGTAATAAGTTAAAATGTTAGAACAGATTTAATTCTATTGTTGTTTTCCTGAGACAAAAAGTATTAAACTGAAGTATAACGTGCCATTGACCTCATTACCATCAAAGCTGTGAGTTACTGTGATAATAATAATAAATCATTAGAATTGTCTCACGTTTCCTGCTGCAGGATAAACACCAAAACAAAAAACAAAACACATGATTGAGAGAAAAGAATCAGTAATTCTCCTCATTCCTGTCACTGACATCAGCAGAAAGCATCAGCAGCTGATCCCTGATGGTTTCTCACTAGTGTCTCCATAATATCGTGGATCATTCACTTACTGTGAGAATGATTCTTTAATAGATACTTTATTGATCGCCGTAGGAGAAATTCAGGAAAAGATGTCATTCCTTAGCTAAAGAGATTTTACTTTTTTTAACTATAGAATAATACTTAATATTCATGGATCTTCCTCGTTCCTACTGCTCTGTAACCTGTGGTGCAACACTGACATTTCCTCACTGTAGATGAACACAGGATCTCTTCACCTAAAAAGAACTATATTTTATACTAGTTTTAGTGATGGTGAAAATCCTATTGTTTAAACACTTTAGACTCCCACCATCCTAACACACCAACATTAGATCGTATCTGTTCTATATAATTAAACCATCTGCCCACATGTCGTATCTTCAACAGCACTAGCTCTTTATGTGTTGCTGCTTTACTGCTTTATCCTCCGGTTTACGGTCCGCAGTTACGCGCGTGCATCTCTTACCGAATTCTGCGACAATCGAGGCCATCCCTCCGTAGATGAAGGGCTTCCAGTTGAGGGCTTCCATCTCGGAGTCTGCGGCGGCTGCAGAGTCCGCCTCCACCTGCTGTAGCGCGGCTAGAAGCAAGAGCAGAGCGCCCAGGCACAGGTCAATGCACGGCTGCAGGCTCACGGTGAGGGGCATGGCGGAGCGGGGCACGGCGGAGCGGGGCATGACGGGAGTAAACAGAGCCGCGGTGTTAAAGCCTCAGCCTCAGCATCTCTGCAGCGGCCACAGCAGTGCACCAGACCCGGACTGGGATGTGGGGTTGCTATTGGCGCAGCGGGCTGTCAGTCACGCACGCGGCGCAGGGATTGGCTGCTGTGGGATGTGTGGGCGGGGTTTGAGAGCCGCGGTTCAGCTTCCTCTGTGTGTGGAAGATTATGCAGCATTTTGAGAGTTTGAGGGAAAGTGTTTGGAGCATGGATCTATTATATTAACGGTTTAGAGCGGAATTCTCTGAGGAAGGTTTTTTGTTTGTATTTTAATAGTGTGTTAACATCTTTAACAGACACCATTCAATACAGACATCTAGTGTTGCTTTATGGTTCTTGGGCTGCAACACAGTAGTAACAGTGTAATAATTATTTAAATCCGAGCACGTCACGTTTTAGCTGAACTATATGCTAACATAATAATGTGTTTTTTGAAACTATAAAACACATGTTATCTAAAGAACAGTTCCTCCGTTAGTCGGGCCCTGGAGGCAGCAGTCTGAGCAGAGACAGACCTCCCTCTCTGCACACACTCTCCTGCTCATCTGGGGGAATCCTGAGGCAGTTCCAGGTCATAAACATGTTGCTCTTTGGTTGTACTCGTCCACAGTCTGACAGTGTATGTTAGATCTACCTTATGTTGCCAAACCAGAGGAGCTCAGCATTTACCATAAAACGAGGCCCGTGTCCAGCACAAAAACACAATCCTTTACACAGTTAGTTAATCCTTTTGAGATTGGATCAGAGAGATGCAGATGTAAACACTTCTATAGAGCGATAATTGCTCTCAGCAGTTGGACCTCTGGCAGTTTGTCGCCTCTTTCCTCAAATAATGTGTTTGTTTGTTTGAATTGCACTGCTGCAGGCGTTTGACAGTAACTGTGAATGATCCAAACACACTCGGCCTGGGAAAGACGATGATATACAAACATCATTGGAAAAATAAATAAAAATAATGACATTTGAACAATTATCAGATTAAACTGGATTGATTTGTGTGTATTAGCAGCCAATGTTGATTTTTCACTTTCATCACAGACGCTCAGATAAACGATCCTGTTTTAGGGCAGAATAATGTTTTTATCCTTGTGCCCAGGGCTTTTTAGAGGCACAGGTTTATAAGAAAAGTGAATCATCTGATTACGTGCATGCACTGCCCTCTGGTGGACAAAACTACAGCCCTTATACATATTCGAATAAAACAATGAAATTCAAACATGGTTTCTGAGCTGAGTCCCAGCCCTGGAACACACCGGATCATTTTAAACATGCCACACTTTAGAGACACATTTTACACTATTTCTATTTAAGTGGACTCTTATGAGGCGGTGTTTTGTGTCAGTACTGTCCCTAGGATCACTGATGTATCACAGGTACCAACGGTCGTCACTTACTCAAAACATCCTGTCAAATACGTCACATGAAACAGGAAGCAGAAACCCACATGTTCGTTCTTTTAACAAAGAGATCAAAAACACATTTAAAGTTAAAGCTGCACTTACTGACTTTGGGATTTTGAAGCCGTGGACTCTCTGGCCTCTCTCTTTCTGCTCCCCTCCCCGCACCCACGAAGCTATCGCTTGGGACGGAGCTAGCGTCTCCCAATATGGATAATACATGGATATGGATTTGCACGTGGATGGCGTGACCACAGAACGATAGAACCGGGAACCGCGGAGGAACGAGACTTTCTTTTGGCTGTCTCGCTGTGTAAGCAGTAACCGGTGACGAAGACGAGGAAGTTTCAGGTTAGCTCCGCCGCTTGTTGTGCTAACTCAGCCGTCTATGCTAACGGAGACCTGTAGATTTCTCACAAAAGTGGGGGCTAGTGGTCCGCGGTGATTGGTCACAATCTGCGACCCGAAACACATTCTCTTCCTTGTTTCATCAAAACTCGATCTAAAATATAATGTCAGGCCAGCACAAATCTGTGCTACTTTTTCTTCAAAAGGACGTATAAAAATATATATAAATGCACTGCGTGGACATGGATAGCACTTTCGTAATGAATACAAAAATAAAGTCAGTTAGTGCAGCTTTAAAGGCACACCGCGGACTTTGTGACCTAAAGAGTTGACACATGAGTTATTTTATATGAATACTTGGGCCAATATACAGCGCTTGACACTTGCAATGCTCCGAGCGGGGCTGCCCTCTTGAAATACCGCCCATGTAAGTTTCGAGCAGACGGACCGTCTGCCACCAGGTCACGTGACTTGGAAGAAAGACTTGCTTTACGGCTACAGGCGCTGATATACTCATGGAGCTAAGGCTTTTGCTACTCATTTTTCACCTGCTCGACTCCTGGTCATGGCTGAGGCAAGGAAAAATTTTAAACCTTCGGAGGAGGCTAAAAAGAGGAAACGCGAAAGGGATCGTGCTGTAAGCTGCATGTCTGTATGAGCGCTGCTCTTCACCTGGTTCCTGGATGTCATCGACTGCAAAGATGTCATTCCACGCAGCACGAGCTAGACGCAGAACTCCCTCATCCAGGATATAGAAGTCCATGTGTGGTAGATTACTAATGCAGCGGTCTGGAGGCTGACCACAGCAGAGTCTCTCAATATCTGTAGGCATGTCTCTACAGTTTGAACAGACACACCAGTGCATGCTGTCTGAATACACACTCAAAAGACACCGGCTGACTGTTTGTTGACTTTTGCGACAGTGCTGAGTTGCTTGTGGCCACTAGGGGCGCTAAACGTGAAAGTTGCAGGTCTAGCGCCCCTAGTGGCCAAGAGTTACACGGTGTGCCTTTAAGTTAAAGGCTCTGCTGTGGTCAGCCTCCAGACCGCTGCATTAGTAATCTACCACACATGGACTTCTATATCCTGGATGAGGGAGTTCTGCGTCTAGCTCGTGCTGCGTGGAATGACATCTTTGCAGTTGATGACATCCAGGAACCAGGTGAAGAGCAGCGCTCATACAGACATGCAGCTTACAGCACGATCCCTTTCGCGTTTCCTCTTTTTAGCCTCCTCCAAAGGTTTAAAATTTTTCCTTGCCTCAGCCATGACCAGGAGTCGAGCAGGTGAAAAATGAGTAGCAAAAGCCTTAGCTCCATGAGTATATCAGCGCCTGTAGCCGTAAAGCAAGTCTTTCTTCCAAGTCACGTGACCTGGTGGCAGACGGTCCGTCTGCTCGAAACTTACATGGGCGGTATTTCAAGAGGGCAGCCCCGCTCGGAGCATTGCAAGTGTCAAGCGCTGTATATTGGCCCAAGTATTCATATAAAATAACTCATATGTGTCAACTCTTTAGGTCACAAAGTCCGCGGTGTGCCTTTAACTCGAACCCGACAGTTTCAACCAAAATAATAATGGACAAAGGAATCGTCACGGCCTGTTTTAGTCTGGACCAAACTAACAAACACATATCTAAAATAGCTGCCAACTATTTCAATAAGATAAGAAATCATTTATTCGTCCCACAGTGGGGAAATTTCAATGTTGCAGTGCACAGACAGGACAGGGAGAGACACAGGGAGCACACAACATGATTGACTGGCTTCTATTGTTCAGAACTCCCAGAGCAGTCAATTTGACGGATAATTAAATTCAAGTTTTATAAATCGATTTTAGCACTTAATTAAAAGTGAATAAAGAACACTTTGTAGAAAACAAGCAGAAATGGGAACAGAAACAATACAGCTCTGGGATTCCTGGTGTTATTTACTAATTGTGAACTATTTGAATGATGGATTAAGTTGTTACAGCCTGAGAGACAACAGGAGAAAGTGCAAATAAACCGCCGCACTGTGAGGCGTGTCTCCAGGTTTGGGTCAAATGAAAACCCGCTGTTATCAAGCTAAAGGTGGTACAAAAAAGTATAGTAAGCACATTGTGAATTTCTCCTTTTTGAGATTAATAAAGTATATCTTATCTTATATTATTAGAAAATGAATTAATCTTCAGTGCAGAAACAACTAATAACTAATTAATTATTGTTGAGAAGTGTTTTACTGGCGAGACATTCATGATGCAGAACAGTAAATAGAAAAACACATTCATAATTACTTTATTTTGAAGAGACTTCCTCTGTCTCCCTTCAGCTGTAGTGTGGCTCCATCCAATGAAAAACCATTTTAAATCAATAAACGCCATAACATGATTGTTATTATGACAGGACAGAGATATTAGCACGATAATTACTGAGAGAATACACTGTAATAAACATGTAACGATTTTATATTGTTGTCAAGGCAAAACACAATCTGAATTCCTATTGGCTGATCACGCTGTCAATCATTCAAGTCAAATCGCTATTGGCTGTTGTGAGAAAAGGGGCGGGCGTGTTTTCAATGACAGCGGATTCAATATTTTCGATAAAGCCTCTGGATAAAGATAAAAACCATGTGCGTGTCTCAGGATCACTGTCCCAGACACGTCCTGGTGCAAAGACATAAGCTGCCATTTGTTAACGGTTATTGTGAGAGCGCGCGGGATGCTAACTGCTAGCTGCTAACACTTCACACATTACACTCGTGATAAAAACAGCAACAAGTTTAGGAGAAGCAAAGTCAAACTGAAGGCCACTTACGTCTTTGTGTCTGGTGAATATCACTCCATGTCCTCGGACTGAGCCTTCGCGGTCCGGAGCCCGAACATGGCGGGACTTTGGAGGAGTAAAAAAGGGGAAAGTTGATGCTACTGTTCGCTGCTACTCATTTTTCTGGAGGCAGCTAACGGCTAACGGCAGAAGCAAGGGGAGGGGAGGCAGCTAGCGGTAGCCATAGCAACAGGAAGTCCGGGTTACAGAATAAAATATAAAATAGTAAGAATATTGTTTTAATATATAGTATCTGAAATGTCATCACTGTGGGACATTTAAAAAAATAAATAATAATTGTATCATTATTTTATTTATGATCTATTACGTTGTGTACTGTTTACCCACTGTTGGGGCCATAGACTGTATATAAACAGACAGAGTCAGTATCTCCGCCGTTCTAACTAATGGGCCAAAAAATGTGCTCTACTGGAGCAATCCAAAATGGCTGCGAGTGGTCCCGCCCACAAGAAAATTGTGAAAAAACGCATCTGCGCATGTGTCAGCCGGAGAGAGCTCCATTCATTTAAACAAGAGACTTCAAAAGATTCACAGCAAGTAAACTAGAGTGGACCAAAACACCCCCTCAGCATTGACACACATGTGGAACGGAGCTTTGGGCCAAGAGACAACTTTTGATCCATCCTGTAAAGACGTTTTTGAGAGGTCTGCCAATGCTATATGTTAGCATTGGCTAATTCTACTTCTGGGCCCAACCCCACAGGCCCGGGGTGGTATTGCAGCATGTCAGCGCACGTCATTTTGGCCACTTTTGAGCTGGAACCCTCCCCCACTGGTTGGGGCAAATAAAGGATTTTATTATATGACTTGGACCGTACGCGCGCTCTGATTGGCTGATTACCGGTCTGATATTTTCCCATCTCGGACCGTTACCATGACAATCTGTCCACAGCGTGTATCACACAAAACCAAGTCGGACATGAACATACTTCACAAATATCTCAAAAGCATTGGTAAAGACACAGACGAGAGTCATATAATAAAACATTTATTAACCTCGGTCTGTGCAGATGTAACCGGTGGGTTGTTTGTCCCTAATGAGCCGCCGTAGAGGGAATTCCCCCCCAAGCCGGTACGTAGACTTCCGCATTCCATTACATTAGCACTCATATATAAACACACAGCAGACACCCGTACTGACGCTACATCCCTGTGCCGCTTGCGCCAATCGTGGTCCCTGGGGCGGGTATTCCTCTCACTGCTGAAGGCCTGACGCTGGCTCAGACTGCTGCGTGTGTAAAGGAGGCGGCCTGCTATGACGTAGCCGCTCTCTTGTAGTCATACTAGGCGCTGAGTGCCTTGCAGTTTTTATTTGGGTCTAATTGGCATTTAATTTTGTTTTTGTTGTTTCTTTATTTAATTTACTTATTTACTGTGTTTGTTTGGTGCTTAGTTCATTTTAATATATTGAACCCTGTGATTGGGTACTTGTGCTCATTGTGTCTCTTTCTGCTCAGGGTCTGGTCCGGGCGTGGCTTCTCATGGTGGGGGATTTGGTGATAGAGTTACCCACTGCTGCACCATCACTCCTTTTGAATGCCGTGGTATTTTGCACCTCCCTTCACCACTTGTACATTTTCAGTTTGCCTCTTTTCTTGATTTGGTGTGTATGTATGAATGTGTGGCACGGAGCGTAGTGAGTGCTCTATTCCAGCCTCTCTGTCCTCCATCGTGTGTGGCCGCTACTGGCCAGCCCTGAGTTTGCTTTCTTTCTTTCTGGTTAGCATTGGAGCACATATTTTATAATTGGTATTTTTAATGATTACATTTAATTCAATGAAATAAAAACATATATTTTCCTATTTCTTAGGTCTCATTTCGCCAAATAAATTGCTCAAAATTGTATAATTTGTGTCTGGTCAATTACTTGTTGCGTCCCACCATTATTCCAGGGCCCTGCGGTCACACAGAGAAATATCAGACCGCGGCCTTAATGTACAGACCTCGCCCCGGCTCGGTCTGTACATTAAGGCTCGGTCTGTGCATTAAGGCTCTGTCTGTGCATTAAGGCTCGGTCTGTACATTAAGGCTCGGTCTGAGCATTAAGGCTCGGTCTGTGCATTAAGGCTCGGTCTGTGCATTAAGGCTCGGTCTGTGCATTAAGGCTCGGTCTGAGCATTAAGGCTCGGTCTGTGCATTAAGGCTCGGTCTGTGCATTAAGGCTCGGTCTGTGCATTAAGGCTCGGTCTGTACATTAAGGCTCGGTCTGTGCATTAAGGCCGCGGTCTGTGCTTTAAGGCTCGGTCTGTGCATTAAGGCTCTGTCTGTGCATTAAGGCTCGGTCTGTGCATTAAGGCTCGGTCTGTGCATTAAGGCTCGGTCTGTGCATTAAGGCTCGGTCTGTGCATTAAGGCTCGGTCTGTGCATTAAGGCTCGGTCTGTACATTAAGGCTCGGTCTGTGCATTAAGGCTCGGTCTGTACATTAAGGCTCGGTCTGTGCATTAAGGCTCGGTCTGTGCATTAAGGCTCGGTCTGTGCATTAAGGCTCAGTCTGTACATTAAGGCTCGGTCTGTGCATTAAGGCTCGGTCTGTACATTAAGGCTCGGTCTGTGCGTTAAGGCTCGGTCTGTACATTAAGGCTCGGTCTGTGCATTAAGGCTCGGTCTGTGCATTAAGGCTCGGTCTGTGCATTAAGGCTCGGTCTGTGCATTAAGGCTCGGTCTGTACATTAAGGCTCGGTCTGTACATTAAGGCTCGGTCTGTGCATTAAGGCTCGGTCTGTACATTAAGGCTCGGTCTGTGCGTTAAGGCTCGGTCTGTGCATTAAGGCTCGGTCTGTACATTAAGGCTCGGTCTGTGCATTAAGGCTCGGTCTGTACATTAAGGCTCGGTCTGTGCGTTAAGGCTCGGTCTGTACATTAAGGCTCGGTCTGTGCATTAAGGCTCGGTCTGTACATTAAGGCTCGGCCTGTGCATTAAGGCTCGGTCTGTACATTAAGGCCAAGGTCTGTACATTAAGGCTCGGTCTGTACATTAAGGCTCGGTCTGTGCATTAAGGCTCGGTCTGTACATTAAGGCTCGGTCTGTACATTAAGGCTCGGCCTGTGCATTAAGGCTCGGTCTGTACATTAAGGCCAAGGTCTGTACATTAAGGCTCTGTCTGTACGTTAAGGCTCGGTCTGTACATTAAGGCTCGGTCTGTACATTAAGGCTCGGTCTGTGCATTAAGGCTCGGTCTGTACATTAAGGCTCGGTCTGTGCATTAAGGCTCTGTCTGTACGTTAAGGCTCGGTCTGTACATTAAGGCTCGGTCTGTACATTAAGGCTCGGTCTGTGCATTAAGGCTCGGTCTGTACATTAAGGCTCGGTCTGTGCATTAAGGCTCTGTCTGTACGTTAAGGCTCGGTCTGTACATTAAGGTTCGGTCTGTGCATTAAGGCTCGGTCTGTACATTAAGGCTCGGTCTGTGCATTAAGGCTCGGTCTGTGCATTAAGGCTCGGTCTGTGCATTAAGGCTCGGTCTGTACATTAAGGCTCGGTCTGTGCATTAAGGCTCGGTCTGTGCATTAAGGCTCGGTCTGTGCATTAAGGCTCGGTCTGTACATTAAGGCTCGGTCTGTACATTAAGGCTCGGTCTGTGCATTAAGGCTCGGTCTGTACATTAAGGCTCGGTCTGTACATTAAGGCTCGGTCTGTACATTAAGGCTCGGTCTGTGCATTAAGGCTCGGTCTGTACATTAAGGCTCGGTCTGTGCATTAAGGCTCGGTCTGTACATTAAGGCTCGGCCTGTGCATTAAGGCTCGGTCTGTACATTAAGGCCAAGGTCTGTACATTAAGGCTCGGTCTGTACATTAAGGTTCGGTCTGTGCATTAAGGCTCGGTCTGTACATTAAGGCTCGGTCTGTACATTAAGGCTCGGCCTGTGCATTAAGGCTCGGTCTGTACATTAAGGCCAAGGTCTGTACATTAAGGCTCGGTCTGTACGTTAAGGCTCGGTCTGTACATTAAGGCTCGGTCTGTACATTAAGGCTCGGTCTGTACATTAAGGCTCGGTCTGTACATTAAGGCTCGGTCTGTGCATTAAGGCTCTGTCTGTACGTTAAGGCTCGGTCTGTACATTAAGGCTCGGTCTGTACATTAAGGCTCGGTCTGTACATTAAGGCTCGGTCTGTGCATTAAGGCTCGGTCTGTACATTAAGGCTCGGTCTGTGCATTAAGGCTCGGTCTGTACATTAAGGCTCGGTCTGTGCATTAAGGCTCGGTCTGTGCATTAAGGCTCGGTCTGTGCATTAAGGCTCGGTCTGTACATTAAGGCTTGGTCTGTACATTAAGGCTCGGTCTGTGCATTAAGGCTCGGTCTGTACATTAAGGCTCGGTCTGTACATTAAGGCTCGGTCTGTACATTAAGGCTCGGTCTGTGCATTAAGGCTCGGTCTGTGCATTAAGGCTCGGTCTGTACATTAAGGCTCGGTCTGTGCATTAAGGCTCGGTCTGTGCATTAAGGCTCGGTCTGTACATTAAGGCTCGGTCTGTACATTAAGGCTCGGTCTGTGCATTAAGGCTCGGTCTGTGCATTAAGGCTCGGTCTGTGCATTAAGGCTCGGTCTGTGCATTAAGGCTCGGTCTGTGCATTAAGGCTCGGTCTGTACATTAAGGCTCGGTCTGTACATTAAGGCTCGGTCTGTGCATTAAGGCTCGGTCTGTGCATTAAGGCTCGGTCTGTACATTAAGGCTCGGTCTGTACATTAAGGCTCGGTCTGTGCATTAAGGCTCGGTCTGTGCATTAAGGCTCGGTCTGTACATTAAGGCTCGGTCTGTGCATTAAGGCTCGGTCTGTGCATTAAGGCCAAGGTCTGACATTTCTCCATACAGACCTCGCGCTCGGTTAATGAGCTGTTAATCTTATCTTAACTTATCTTAATAAAAGGTCTCTTAATCACACAATTTTTATCTATTCCCTCTTTAAAGGGGGTTTATTTCAGGCAATGGCCATTGACTGTATATAGATGGACAATGATCACCTGCTCAATGAAGCCTCCCTACCACTAAAACCACTAAAACCACTAAAACCACTAAAACCACTAAAACCACTAAAACCACTAAAACCATTAAAACCACTAAAACCACTAAAACCACTAAAACCATTAAAACCACTAAAACCATTAAAACCATTAAAACCACTAAAACCACTAAAACCACTAAAACCACTAAAACCATTAAAATCACTAAAACCATTAAAACCACTAAAACCATTAAAACCATTAAAACCACTAAAACCATTAAAACCATTAAAACCACTAAAACCATTAAAACCATTAAAACCACTAAAACCACTAAAACCACTAAAACCACTAAAACCATTAAAACCATTAAAACCACTAAAACCACTAAAACCATTAAAACCATTAAAACCACTAAAACCACTAAAACCACTAAAACCATTAAAACCACTAAAACCATTAAAACCATTAAAACCACTAAAACCACTAAAACCATTAAAACCATTAAAACCACTAAAACCAATAAAACCACTAAAACCATTAAAACCACTAAAACCATTAAAACCACTAAAACCATTTAAAACCACTAAAACCCCTCAAACCACTAAAACCACTAAAACCATTAAAACCACTAAAACCATTAAAACCACTAAAACCATTAAAACCACTAAAACCACTAAAACCATTAAAACCACTAAAACCACTAAAACCATTAAAACCACTAAAACCATTAACACCACTAAAACCACTAAAACCACTAAAACCATTAAAACCACTAAAACCACTAAAACCATTAAAACCACTAAAACCACTAAAACCATTAAAACCACTAATAATAATAATAATAAATAATAATAAATCTTTATTTATAAAGCACTTTTCAAAAACAATGTTTACAAAGTGCTGCACAGCATAATAAACAATACATCAGTCATAATACAAAGTTAAAACAATAAGAATGAATGCAAGAAGACAAGACAAACAGAGGAAACACAAGACCACAAAACAGACAGGACAGACAGTAAAATACAACATTATAAGTTTAAAGCTGACAATTAAAAGCTGTTTTATAAAAGTGGGTTTTAAGAAGAGATTTAAAAGAGGATACTGATGGTGCAAGCCTTATCTCCTCGGGCAGGTCGTTCCAAAGCCGAGGAGCCCGGACAGAAAAGGCTCGATCACCTTTCGTCCGGAGCCTCGACCTTGGAATGGTCAGCAAGGACCTGCCCGAGGATCTAAGGCTGCGGGGGGGCTCGTAGGGGGTTAAAAGTTCATAAATATAGCTTGGTGCCAGACCTAAACGAGCTTTAAAAGTAATCAGTAAAATCTTAAAATCAATTCTAAATCGCACAGGGAGCCAGTGGAGGGACGCTAAAACAGGGGTGATGTGCTCCCTTCTGTTAAAACCAGTGAGAAGTCTGGCTGCTGCGTTCTGAACCAGTTGGAGGCGGGAGAGGGATTTAGCATCAAGACCGGAGAGGAGGGAGTTACAGTAATCGAGGCGGGAGAAGATGAGGGCGTTGACGACTTTATGGAGATCGGGAGGAGTGAGAATGTTTTTAATCTTAGAGATGGTGCGGAGGTGATAGAAGCAGGTTTGGGTGGTTTTATTGATGTGGGAGCGGAAGGTGAGGTGAGAATCAAAAATGACACCGAGGTTACGGGCGGAGGGAGTGATGTTTGAGGACAGGGGGCCGAGGTGGGTTTGGATGTGGGATATGGATGGAGGCGGGTTGATGAGGAGGACTTCTGATTTGGAGGTGTTGAGTTGAAGGAAGTTATGGGCCATCCAACGGTTCACATCATTAAAACAGTCGACCACAGCAGCCAGACTTCCAGGGTCGTTTGGTCTCAGCGGGAGGTAGATCTGTGTGTCGTCCGCATAGCAGTGGAAGGACACGTTATGACGGGCCATAACGTGTCCTAGGGGGAGCATATAAATAGAGAATAAAATGGGGCCTAAAATAGAACCTTGCGGCACACCACAGGTGATGGGGGCTGTTGAGGAGGTAAAATCACCCATGGTGACCGCAAAGGTTCTTTCTAAAAGATAAGAATGAAACCAACCAAGTGCAGTATCTCTGATGCCAACCCACGTTTTGAGGCGATCCAATAAAATATCGTGGTCTATAGTGTCGAAGGCAGAGCTTAAATCTAAAAGAATTAAAATAGAGCACTCTCCGCTGTCCGTGGTTAAAAGAAGGTCATTTAAAACTCTAAGGAGAGCTGTCTCAGTACTGTGTTGTGCTTTAAAACCGGATTGGAATTTCTCAAAGATGTGGTTATTGTTAATAAAATCTAAAATCTGAATAGAAACAATTTTCTCTAAAACCTTAGATAAAAACGGGAGTTTAGAAATGGGTCTAAAATTGTTAAAATCTGTAGTGCTTAAATTAGGCTTCTTTAAAAGTGGTTGGACCACAGCATGTTTAAAACTGGATGGGACAAGACCTTGATCCAGGGACTGATTAAGGATTGATAAAATGGAGGGTCCAACCACATTAAAAACATCTTTGAGAAATTTGGTGGGGATGACATCGAGGCTGCACGTGGTTGGTTTCATGCGGAATAAAATGTCAGATAAAAGAGAAAGGGATAAAGGCATAAAATTTGTAAAACAACTAAAATCCAGAGTTTCTCTATTTAAAACAGTGGCTTGGCTAGGAGCAGATATTTGGGTCCGGATATCTGTTATCTTTTGAATAAAATGGTTTAAAAATAATTCACACTGTTCAGTGGATGAATCACTAAAAACACAGGGACTGGGATTTATAATAGAGTTTAAAACTTTAAATAAAACTCTGGGATTCGATTTGTTTTGGGTGATAGTGTTTGAATAAAATAAAGTTCTTGCTTCCTTGACTACGTGTTGATATTGTTTGAGACTGTCTTTCCAGGCGAGGTGAAATGCTGTAAGGTGTGATTTTTTCCATTTCCGTTCGAGCTGTCTGCATGACTGTAAGAGCTTTCGAGTGTTTTCATTGAGCCATGGTTGTGGTGTTCTGGTGGGGTTTCTTTGTTTAAAAGGTGCAATCGTGTCTAAAATCCTATGTGATGTTTGATAAAAGGAGGAGACCTGCTCCTCCAGGCTAAAATGTTGGTTAAAAGTAGTCAAGGAGGCTGCAGTAAAAAGTTGGGAAAATTTAAGAGCAGAGGTGGAGTTAAAAACACGAGAGTGATAAAATGACCCATTGGAGGCAGACTGAGGGGCTAAAATAACGTCGAATAAAATAGCTAAGTGGTCCGACACACAGATATCCTTGGTGATGACATTTCCTGCGCTGAGACCAAACGTTAAAACCAGGTCCAGTGTATGGCCCTTAGAATGGGTCGGAGCATTTATAATTCGAAGAAGATTAAAAGACTCAATTAGATCAATAAAATCAGAGGTTAAAGGGTGTGGTTTATGTGGGCAGCAGACATGAATGTTAAAATCACCTAAGATTAAAACTTTGTTGTGGAGGGCCATACACTGGGATAAAAGATCAGAGAATTCTTGAATAAAAACAGTGCTGGGTTTAGGGGGTCTATAAATAATTAAAACAAACACTGGGGTTTTACATGAAATGATAAGAGACAGGTGTTCAAATGAAGTAAAAACATTTTGTGATCCAGGAGTGCATTTAAAAGTGTTCTTAAAGATGGCTGCAACCCCCCCTCCCTTACCGCAGAGTCTTGGTTGGTGGAGGAAGGTGTAGTCCGGGGGGGTCGCTTCAATGAGGGGGGTGCAGTCGCCTTGCACTTGCCATGTTTCTGTTAAAATCATGAAGTCCAGGTTGTTGTATGTGATGAAGTCCTGACAGATGAAGGATTTATTGTTGATGGATCTGATGTTTAGAAGTCCAAAGATTGTAGGTGCAGGGTCCGGAGTGAGGGCTGTAGAGGAGCAAAGGGGAACCGGGATGAGACAGGGGAGGGAGAGTTCTCTGGAGGAGGTCCTGTGGGGTCGGGGTCTGGAGATGACAGGGATTGACTGAGGGGGAGAGCTGGGGCTGGGTCGGTGAGGAGGTGATACGGGGGGTGAGGAGGCAGATAGTCAGTTGTAGGTGGAGTGAGACTGTACTGAATGGATGATATTGGATGTGAGAAAGCGGTTTCCAAGAGGGTTGATATGAAGGCCATCAGGTCTGAAGAAGGAGGAGCGGTGCCAGAATAAATTAAAATTGTCAATAAAACCAAAGTTGTGGAGGGTTGATGCTTGTTTGAGCCAAGTGTGAAGAGCTAGAATTCTGCTAAAACGTTCATCTCCTCGGTTGAGAGTGGGTAGAGGGCCGGAGATAAAAACAGATAATCCAGATTCTGATAAAAAGTTAAAAAGGTCTCTAAAATGCAGTTTTGTGATTTCCGAGTGGCGGGATGAACTGTCATTTGAACCGATATGGATAATAAGACGGGTTATTGTAGTGGGGGCGTTTATAAGAAGGGCAGGTAATTTGTTCAGCAGTGAAGTGACAGTGGCTCCAGGGAAACAGTGAGTGGAAACATTAAAAAACCTGCAGCGTTTAATGATGGAGTCACCCACCAGAAGAGTTGTGGGTGCGAACAATGGTCGGGGGGAGGATGGAGTTATCGTAGTGGGGGGAGATGGGCGCTGAGGGACCTGAGCGGGCAGGGCGAGACCAGGAGCATTTGCGGTGGTGCCGTGAGATAAGAGCGGAGGGTTGGGAGAGAGTGAAGGAGACCGAGATAAGAGCGGAGGGTTGGGAGAGAGTGAAGGAGACCGAGGCGGTTCTGGACGGACTGAGACTGGGGCGCGGGGTGGCGTGGGAGAGCCTCGCACTGAGTCCGGACAAGGAGGTCCTCCAGCAGCAACAGAGGGCACAGCGCTGTCCACGGGGGAACCCCACGCTGGGTCAGAGCGAGGAGGTCCACCCGGGGTAGCGGTAGCATTCTCGCAGGGGTCCCGCGCTGCGTCAGAGCGCAGTGACCCTTCCGGAGCCAGGGCAGCATTCATAGGGGATCCCCGCGCTGCGCTGGAGCGCGGGGATTCCCCAATGGCTACCCCGGCGTTTGCTCCGTCATGCGCCGCGCACCGTACTGAGTCTGCGGGGCCACTCACTTGAGCAGGGCGCTGCGAGTCTCCCAGGACCGAGGCAGCTTTCGCGGGAGGACTCCGCGCTGTCTCTGAACGCGGAGATCCCCCCACTGCAGCCTCAGCCAAACCCCGCGCAGTGTCCGGGCGCAGGGGGCTCCGCGCTGGGTCAGAGCACGGAGGGCCCACGGAGCGCCTGCGGACAGCCTCCTCCACCAGTCTGCGGCGGGTGGACAGGGACACTCTGTGGTCTCGCGGCCTCTGCTCCTGGTTGAACTTGCTCTGAGGATGGCCATGCTCCGGGGCAGGACAGCTGGAGACCGGTGGCTCTAGGGCTGTATGAGGCGGCGAAGGATCCGGAACCGGGCAGAGCGCTGGATGCTCCGGGAAGAGCGCGGTGGCCAGACTCGGCCCAGGAGCGAGCGGGTCCTTTCTTCGGACCACAACGCACGAGGTATTGCTGTGGAGTGGGGTTGAGCAGGATGAGGGGTTCGGGCAGATGACAGGGTCCCAGGGAATAGTGTCGTGGTGAGCGGAAAGTGAGAGGTGTTGTGCTTGTTTAAATGCAATGTCCATGAATAGTTCCAGGAGTGTTTCTTTGTGTTTTAGTTCGATAGAGAGGTTATTGACAGTCAATTGTAGTTCTTCGGGAGACATAGTGCGTACTGGTTTCTTGATTATCGAGCTGGATGAAGTAAGTTGTGACTTGTAGATTTCTTTGTAGATATTAACGGGAGAAGGTG
This sequence comes from Knipowitschia caucasica, assembly GCA_964034765.1. Lineage (NCBI taxonomy): Eukaryota > Metazoa > Chordata > Actinopteri > Gobiiformes > Gobiidae > Knipowitschia > Knipowitschia caucasica. Next base: position 40,570,847 of record OZ035833.1, on the reverse strand, counting down.
CTGTGTCCATGGTTACGTATACGGAAGTTAGCCGAGTTGCTAGCGGCAACTTTCGAAGGCTGTTGTACAGTTCGGAGGGTGATGACAGTAATCCTTTTGAGGTGCAGCTGTTAAAAGGCGCTTAATCCAATCGATTTACGCGAAAGAAACAAGTGATAAAAACGTGGGTTTTTAAGGTTATGGCGGTCAGTTTTCCAAATGCATTTGTTGAACCAGGAAGTGTTCACAGCAGAGTTGTGAACCATTAAAACCACTAAAATCATTAAAACCACTAAAACCACTAAAACCATTAAAACCACTAAAACCACTAAAACCATTAAAACCACTAAAACCACTAAAACCATTAAAACCACTAAAACCATTAAAACCACTAAAACCACTAAAACCATTAAAACCACTAAAACCACTAAAACCACTAAAACCACTAAAACCACTAAAACCATTAAAACCACTAAAACCATTAAAACCATTAAAACCACTAAAACCATTAAAACCACTAAAACCATTAAAACCACTAAAACCATTAAAACCACTTAAACCCTTAAAACCACTAAAACCATTAAAACCATTAAAACCACTAAAACCACTAAAACTACTAAAACCATTAAAACCATTAAAACCACTAAAACCACTAAAACCATTAAAACCATTAAAACCACTAAAACCACTAAAACCATTAAAACCACTAAAACCACTAAAACCACTAAAACCACTAAAACCACTAAAACCATTAAAACCACTAAAACCATTAAAACCATTAAAACCACTAAAACCATTAAAACCACTAAAACCATTAAAACCACTTAAACCCTTAAAACCACTAAAACCACTAAAACCACTAAAACCATTAAAACCATTAAAACCACTAAAACCACTAAAACTACTAAAACCATTAAAACCATTAAAACCACTAAAACCACTAAAACCATTAAAACCACTAAAACCACTAAAACCACTAAAACCATTAAAACCATTAAAACCACTAAAACCATTAAAACCATTAAAACCACTAAAACCATTAAAACCATTAAAACCACTAAAACCAATAAAACCACTAAAACCACTAAAACCACTAAAACCACTAAAACCATTAAAACCACTAAAACATGCGCGATAGGTTAAATCCTCTGGTCCTGACCGAGCTGAGCATCAACATCTGGAGATGGGTTCCTGGGCGCTGTTCTACGGTGACCACTGCTCCTGGCGTAAGCCCATCAGGATCTGGGTCAAATGCAGAGGATGAATTGCCCTACGGGGATCAAAAAAGTGCACCTTTACCTTTACCATTAGGGAAGTGCTCATGGACGAAGTTTTGTTCCAACTCGCTCTAGCTCCTGTTGACCTCCTCCAGCTCAGTAACATCAGTGTCATACTCACCATCACTCTCTGTGGAGTTTATAATGTGATATTATCTTTGTAAATCCAGATATGAGCCATATACAGATTGACCAATCAGAGGCCTTCATTTGCCGCAGAAACTGTCTTAACCCCATTACGAAGAAAAGCCAACCCTGCTGAAGAAATGCCCATAAGGAAATTGGCTCCTGCTATCTTGAACTCCCGTAAAGTTACCACAGACAATGTGGGCACTTCAGCGTTTGATTTTCTCATGTTCAGAGATTACAGCATCATAAAGACTTTCTTTGAATCCAAAGGATTATTCAGATGAATTCAATGAGACATGTTACAGATTTAAGAAAATTGTCCTGAAATTGTGTTCAGCCAATCAGCTCTGAGCCTCACAGAGTTTGGATTCATTAGAAGTTTAGAAAAGATAAAACATATTCCATAATGTGAAGACGGCTTGTTGTGAAGAAGACGTTTTATTTCAGATCAAATCAACAAAAATAAATAAGTATAAAACATTTCAAAATCACAGGCACAAACAGCATTTGAAGAAGTCCATCGAGGTGAATAAAGCGTTTGTTTATAATGTTTTGAAGTTAAATATATTTGACCTATATCTATACAGTACACACACAACCACGTTAGAAACACACTCCAATACACACACAACCACGTTAGAAACACACTCCAATCCTGATAAGTCAAATCCTCCTCTTTGTTAGAACCAGCAGCAGGTTTTCTCTGTTAGAACCAGCAGCAGGTCTTCTTTGTTAGAACCAGCAGCAGGTCTTCTTTGTTAGAACCAGCAGCAGGTCTTCTCTCCAACCTTCTCTTCTGTCGCTTCCTCTGCTCAAACACGAGCCTCTTCCATTTTTAAACATCCATGTGCTTCATTTACACTTTCACTTTCATTCTCATCACTTCCTCTTCACCAAACTCCCCTCGATCTCTGCTGAATTCCCCGGCAGTAACCACAGACTGTATGCAGACGGACAATGCTAACCCGCTAGCTCAGGGAAGCCCAATAGGGAAGTGCTCGTGGGTGAAGTCTGGCTCCTCTTGACTTCCATGTTTAAGTAAATTCCTCTTTCTCAGTATTTTGGGTTTAAATCTGTGGTTTTCTCTCTCTGTGATATCGTCTGTAAATCCAGATCTGAGCCATATGAGGGTTAGCTCCTGACTAAAAGCTAACCCTCAGAAATAATTCAGTCTATGGCAATAACCCTCACCCTCAGAGGCAAAATGTGATAATTAAGGTTTTCCTGAGAGAGGACACAGCTTTATATCGATATAGTTTTAAATGATCTGCACATGTCTCGATGCAGAGTTTGGAGTGAATGTAATAACGACAAAATAATGCACTGTATGTATTTTCAAAGGATGGACACAAATAAGAACTCATACCTGAAGGAGCAGTGAGAGAAACACAGGAGCTCCAATCATTTCATACTGATTACTTTATGGATTTGTCGCATGTACTCAAAACTTTTTACTCATTTTAAAAGCTCAAAGAGAAGCATAGCCGGGTCTAATGACAGTAAATGCACGATGTGGTGATGCTACAATCTGCGTAACTCAAAACTACTCAAGTAAAGTTTCATTCCCAAATACGGATCATTGTTTTGTATTGTAATGTTAAACACGGGAAGGGGCCGCGCTGTGTCGCCCTCTGCTGGCGGAAGCGGGCACTGATCATAAACTTGTTCTCATCAAACCGAAGAATCTTTGAGAGACGTGCTGCAGGATGGAAGTCAGACTCCTGAAACAAACACATGAAAGTCACGTGACAGATCCACGGTAATAACAACAATAACATTATTAATAGAAGAATTGAAGTTAAAGAATTATTTTCATTTCTTTCTGTTTTCATGTAAAGTAAGAAAATGCTTGTGTTTCTCTAGTATGAAGTAAAACAACAAGATGTGGAGGCAGAAGAAGAGGGAGCAGACTCTAAACACTACTCGGATCTCGGAATAGAGCCGCTGTTCCTCTACCTTCCGAGGAGAGAGGAGCCAGCTGAGAGGGGAAGAGCATACTGTAAATCCCCAACCTTAAGTCGCTACTTTTTTCTAGTTCCTGCAGCAGGGTTTAAGGCAGAGGTGTCCAAACTGGTCCAGAAAGGGCCGCTGTGGCTGCAGGTTTTCTATCAGACCCAGCAGGAGCAGCATAGACCCCGCCCATTTCTTAACCTGAAGATTTGAGGAAATGGGAGGAGTCTGCTCTGCTCCTGCTACGTCTGATAGAAAACCTGCAGCCACAGAGTACAGTATGTGTGGAGGGGCTGACCTGGCGCCCACAGAGAGTACAGTATGTGTGGAGGGGCTGACACTGACCTGGCGCCCACAGAGAGTACAGTATGTGTGCTGCTGACACTGACCTGGCGCCCACAGAGAGTACAGTATGTGTGCTGCTGACACTGACCTGGCGCCCACAGAGAGTACAGTATGTGTGCTGCTGACACTGACCTGGCGCCCACAGAGAGTACAGTATGTGTGGAGGGGCTGACCTGGCGCCCACAGAGAGTACAGTATGTGTGGAGGGGCTGACACTGACCTGGCGCCCACAGAGAGTACAGTATGTGTGGAGGGGCTGACACTGACCTGGCGCCCACAGAGAGTACAGTATGTGTGGAGGGGCTGACACTGACCTGGCGCCCACAGAGAGTACAGTATGTGTGGAGGGGCTGACACTGACCTGGCGCCCACAGAGAGTACAGTATGTGTGGAGGGGCTGACCTGGCGCCCACAGAGAGTACAGTATGTGTGGAGGGGCTGACCTGGCGCCCACAGAGAGTACAGTATGTGTGGAGGGGCTGACACTGACCTGGCGCCCACAGAGAGTACAGTATGTGTGGAGGGGCTGACACTGACCTGGCGCCCACAGAGAGTACAGTATGTGTGCTGCTGACACTGACCTGGCGCCCACAGAGAGTACAGTAGGTGTGCTGCTGACACTGACCTGGCGCCCACAGAGAGTACAGTATGTGTGCTGCTGACACTGACCTGGCGCCCACAGAGAGTACAGTATGTGTGCTGCTGACACTGACCTGGCGCCCACAGAGAGTACAGTATGTGTGCTGCTGACACTGACCTGGCGCCCACAGAGAGTACAGTATGTGTGGAGGGGCTGACACTGACCTGGCGCCCACAGAGAGTACAGTATGTGTGGAGGGGCTGACACTGACCTGGCGCCCACAGAGACGCTGTTGTTGCGGTTTGGATGGAGACAGAAGAGCGAAGCCACACCATAAACACAACACAGGACCACAGACACCAGCTGAGCCTTTAGGGACATGTTTGACCTGAGAAACAACCAGGAGGAAGAAGATGAAGTCCCACAATGTCAGTGTTGCATCACCAGTTACCGGACAGCACAAGATAAATGAACAATAACATCTGTATCCAGCATTATAAAGAAGACATATGTAGTTACGTATGTTTACATCTGTACATGGTGACAGTGGTTCAATATTGTACATTCTGACATTAATTCAGATTATTACAGACTGGTACAGGGCAGCAGTGTTCGTTAGTCCTCATTGTTCGTTGTACAGTCTGACAGCAGCAGGAAGGAAAGACCTGCAAAACCTCTGCCTCACAGCGAGAAGACACAGGAGCTAACCTAAGACCAGATCATTCGTGCCTAATGCAAACTAGAATTGAAAGGTTTCTGTCACAGGAGAGTTTCGTTTAAAGACGAGATGATAGGATTAGAAAAGAGTTTGCTCGAGGTGAGACGTGGACAATAAATGGATTCATGAAAAAGTGTTATTTTGAGAAGTTCCACAAAAACAAAGCTCCACTGGCTCCGGAGGCAGATTCTGAATCACAACTGTTTATATCACTGTGAAAAGTGGAAAGAAAAAGTGAGTTGGTTTTCTCTAAAGATGTGATTCTTGCCCCACTGAGAGATACAACAGAACTAAACATGGGGAGGCTGCGTTCACATTCATGCAGCTGAAATCTGCAACAATCTTCCTGAAAATATGAGACAGGCTTCTTTCTCTGACAATCTTTAAATCCAGATTTTGTATTTTTTTTCTTTCTTTTTAATGTACTGTGATTATTTATGATTTTAATGCTACCTGTGTATGAATTGCGCTATACAGATAAACTTGCCTTAAAGTGCAGTCTATGGACTTTAGGTAAATGAATAAATAAGAATAAACTGAGAACTAATGTAGAACTACAAAGTGGACAAACAAAGAACCCGGAACATGTTATAATCCCCTGGACTCACACGTGTGGGTTCCGTGGCCGTAGAGCTTCCAGAATGAGCACAGAGACAGATACTTCAGATCCGTGGTCTCTGGTCTCGCTGTGGTCCGTGGTCTCTGGTCTCTCTGTGGTCTCTGGTCTCTCTGTGGTCCGTGGTCTCTGGTCTCTCTGTGGTCTCTGTGATCCGTGGTCTCTGGTCTCTCTGTGGTCTCTGTGGTCTCTGTGGTCTGTGGTCTATCTGTGGTCCATGGTCTCTGGTAAACTGCTGACACTGGCGGTAGTAAAAGCAGAAGGCTCCAGCAGCTCGTGGCTTTGTGTCGAACTGAGGCTTTGTTCAAACGGCGTCAAAATAATGAGATCGAGCAGTGACTGAGAGAGACCAGACTGAGAGAGACCGGACTGAGAGAGACCGGACTGAGAGAGACCAGACTGAGAGAGACCGGACTGAGAGAGACCGGACTGAGAGAGACCGGACTGAGAGAGACCGGACTGAGAGAGACCGGACTGAGAGAGAACGGACTGAGAGAGAACGGACTGAGAGAGACCAGACTGAGAGAGACCGGACTGAGAGAGACCGGACTGAGAGAGACCGGACTGAGAGAGAACGGACTGAGAGAGACCGGACTGAGAGAGACCGGACTGAGAGAGACCGGACTGAGAGAGACCGGACTGAGAGAGACCGGACTGAGAGAGACCGGACTGAGAGAGACCGGACTGAGAGAGACCGGACTGAGAGAGACCGGACTGAGAGAGACCGGACTGAGAGAGACCGGACTGAGAGAGACCGGACTGAGAGAGACCGGACTGAGAGAGACCGGACTGAGAGAGACCGGACTGAGAGAGACCGGACTGAGAGAGACCGGACTGAGAGAGACCAGACTGAGAGAGACCGGACTGAGAGAGACCGGACTGAGAGAGACCGGACTGAGAGAGACCAGACTGAGAGAGACCGGACTGAGAGAGACCGGACTGAGAGAGACCAGACTGAGAGAGACCGGACTGAGAGAGACCGGACTGAGAGAGACCAGACTGAGAGAGACCGGACTGAGAGAGACCAGACTGAGAGAGACCGGACTGAGAGAGACCGGACTGAGAGAGACCGGACTGAGAGAGACCGGACTGAGAGAGACCGGACTGAGAGAGACCGGACTGAGAGAGACCGGACTGGACTGAGAGAGACCGGACTGAGAGAGACCGGACTGAGAGAGACCGGACTGAGAGAGACCGGACTGAGAGAGACCGGACTGAGAGAGACCGGACTGAGAGAGACCGGACTGAGAGAGACCGGACTGAGAGAGACCGGACTGAGAGAGACCGGACTGAGAGAGACCGGACTGAGAGAGACCGGACTGAGAGAGACCGGACTGAGAGAGACCGGACTGAGAGAGACCAGACTGAGAGAGACCGGACTGAGAGAGACCGGACTGAGAGAGACCGGACTGAGAGAGACCGGACTGAGAGAGACCGGACTGAGAGAGACCGGACTGAGAGAGACCGGACTGAGAGAGACCGGACTGACTTCACCACCGTCCCATTGATGTAGATGGGGTTGTGTTCTCCTTCTGTACTCCTCCTGAAGTCCACTATAAGTTCTTTGGTTTTTCTGGTGTTACCAGCACACCAGGTGGACAGATGCTGGATCTCCTCTCTGTGGATGAGGCCTATCAGTGTGGTGTCGTCTGCAAACTTGATGATGAAATTAGTGAGGGACACTGGTTTGCAGTCGTGACTGAAGAGGGAGTAGAGAAAGGGGCTTAAAACACAGCCCTGTGGGACTCCGGTGTTAATTTGGATGGTGGTGGAACTGTGGTTGTCCAAACGAACGTGCTGAGGTCTGTTAGTGAGAAAGTCCATGGTCCAGTTACACAGAGCTGGATTGATGCCGAGGTCATGTAGTTTGCTGATCACCCTAGATGGAATGACGGTGTTAAATGCAGAGCTGAAATCAACCAACGGCATCCTGGCATATGTGTTGTTATCATCCAGATGTGTCAGAACTTTGTGAAGGGCCAGGGAGATGGCGTCCTCTGTGCTCCTGTTGTTGCAGTAGGCAAACTGGGGAGGGTCCAGGCCTGATGGAATAGAGGCCTTCAATGGGTAGGGTAGGGTAGGGTAGAGTAGAGTAGAGTAGAGTAGTAATCTTTATTTATATACCGCCTTTTCACTGCACATCGGAGTCTCAAAGTGGTTTACAATTGTTATTTTTTTTTGGGAGTGGTGGTGCCAGTACAGGAGGCACATGCCAGACCTATTGTACATATTTTTAGTGGTAGGGGAAACCGGAGCACCCGGAGGAAACCTACGCAGACACAGGGAGAACATGCAAACTCCACTCAGAAAGGCCCTGGTCCAACCGGGATTCGAACCCAGGACCTTCTTGCTGAGAGGCGAGAGTGCTATCCACTCAGCCACCGTGCCGCCCTACTCTACCCCGTAGAGTAGAGTAGAGTAGGGTAGAGTAGAGTAGAGTAGAGTAGAGTAGAGTAGAGTAGAGTAGAGTAGAGTAGAGTAGAGTAGAGTAGAGTAGAGTAGAGTAGAGTAGAGTAGAGTAGAGTAGAGTAGAGTAGAGTAGAGTAGGGTAGGGTAGGGTAGGGTAGGGTAGGGTAGGGTAGGGTAGGGTAGGGTAGGGTAGAGTAGAGTAGGGTAGGGTAGGGTAGGGTAGGGTAGGGTAGGGTAGGGTAGAGTAGAGTAGGGTAGGGTAGGGTAGGGTAGGGTAGAGTAGGGTAGAGTAGGGTAGGGTTGGGTAGGGTAGGGTAGGGTAGTGTAGGGTAGGGTAGAGTAGAGTAGGGTAGGGTAGGGTAGGGTAGGGTAGAGTAGAGTAGGGTAGGGTAGGGTAGGGTAGGGTAGAGTAGGGTAGAGTAGGGTAGGGTAGGGTAGGGTAGGGTAGGGTAGAGTAGAGTAGAGTAGGGTAGGGTAGGGTAGGGTAGAGTAGAGTAGAGTAGGGTAGGGTAGGGTAGGGTAGGGTAGGGTAGGGTAGGGTAGAGTAGGGTAGGGTAGGGTAGGGTAGGGTAGGGTAGGGTAGAGTAGGGTAGGGTAGGGTAGGGTAGGGTAGGGTAGAGTAGAGTAGAGTAGGGTAGGGTAGGGTAGGGTAGGGTAGGGTAGAGTAGAGTAGAGTAGAGTAGAGTAGGGTGGTGCATGTGTCATCTCGGACACATGTACCTCTGAGCTCAAGCCATTGATTTGTATAAGACGCCATCTTGGATCGCCGGAATTGGTTTTTATAAAACTCCTTTAAAAACTTTGTTATGTGATTTTCTGAGACTGACATTACCACAGCCTTTCACAGCAGTATCTCTGTCTGTCTCTGTATCTGTCTGTCTCTGTCTGTCTCTGTCTGTCTCTGTCTGTCTCTGTCTGTCTCTGTCTGTATCTGTCTGTCTCTGTCTGTCTCTGTATCTGTCTGTCTCTGTATCTCTCTGTCTGTCTGTCTCTGTCTGTCTCTGTATCTGTCTGTCTGTATCTGTCTGTCTCTCTCTGTATCTGTCTGTCTGTCTCTGTCTGTCTCTGTATCTGTCTGTCTGTCTCTGTCTGTCTCTGTATCTGTCTGTCTGTATCTGTCTGTCTCTGTCTGTCTCTGTATCTGTCTGTCTGTATCTGTCTGTCTCTGTCTGTCTCTGTATCTTTCTGTCTGTCTCTGTATCTGTCTGTCTGTATCTGTCTGTCTCTGTCTGTCTCTGTATCTTTCTGTCTGTCTCTGTATCTGTCTGGCTGTATCTGTCTGTATCTGTCTGTCTGTCTGTCTCTGTATCTGTCTGTCTGTATCTGTCTGTCTCTGTCTGTCTCTGTATCTTTCTGTCTGTCTCTGTATCTGTCTGTCTGTATCTGTCTGTCTCTGTCTGTCTCTGTATCTTTCTGTCTGTCTCTGTATCTGTCTGTCTGTATCTGTCTGTATCTGTCTGTCTGTCTGTCTCTGTATCTGTCTGTCAATCATTCCCTCACCCCTTCACTGTCACTCTGGTCTTATGTAAACCCAGAGTACACAGAGTGGTGTCTGTAGAAACATCGTTAGTTTGTTTTTGTGTCAGCGACAGGAAGTTAGAGTTTAACTAAAGCTTTAAAATGTGTTCATGAGCGACAGGAAGTTTGAGTTTAACTAAAGCTTTAAATGTGTTCATGAGCGACAGGAAGTTAGAGTTTAACTAAAGCTTTAAAATGTGTTCATGAGCGACAGGAAGTTAGAGTTTAACTAAAGCTTTAAATGTGTTAATGAGCGACAAGAAGTTAGAGTTTAACTAAAGATTTAAATGTGTTCATGAGCGACAGGTTAGAGTTTAACTAAAGCTTTAAATGTGTTCATGAGTGACAGGTTAGAGTTTAACTAAAGCTTTAAATGTGTTCATGAGCGACAGGTTAGAGTTTAACTAAAGCTTTAAATGTGTTCATGAGCGACAGGTTAGAGTTTAACTAAAGCTTGAAATGTGTTCATGAGCGACAGGAAGTTAGAGTTTAACTAAAGATTTAAATGTGTTCATGAGCGACAGGTTAGAGTTTAACTAAAGATTTAAATGTGTTCATGAGCGACAGGTTAGAGTTTAACTAAAGCTTTAAATGTGTCCATGAGCGACAGGTTAGAGTTTAACTAAAGCTTTAAATGTGTTCATGAGCGACAGGTTAGAGTTTAACTAAAACTTTAAATGTGTTCATGAGTGACAGGTTAGAGTTTAACTAAAGCTTTAAATGTATTCATGAGCGACAGGTTAGAGTTTAACTAAAGCTTTAAATGTGTTCATGAGTGACAGGTTAGAGTTTAACTAAAGCTTTAAATGTATTCATGAGCGACAGGTTAGAGTTTAACTAAAGCCTTAAATGTGTTCATGAGTGACAGGTTAGAGTTTAACTAAAGCTTTAAATGTGTTCATGAGCGACAGGTTAGAGTTTAACTAAAGCTTTAAATGTGTTCATGAGCGACAGGTTAGAGTTTAACTAAAGCTTTAAATGTGTTCATGAGTGACAGGTTAGAGTTTAACTAAAGCTTTAAATGTGTTCATGAGCGACAGGTTAGAGTTTAACTAAAGCTTTAAATGTGTTCATGAGTGACAGGTTAGAGTTTAACTAAAGCTTTAAATGTGTTCATGAACGACAGGTTAGAGTTTAACTAAAGCTTTAAATGTGTTCATGAGTGACAGGTTAGAGTTTAACTAAAGCTTTAAATGTGTTCATGAGCGACAGGTTAGAGTTTAACTAAAGCTTTAAATGTGTTCATGAGTGACAGGTTAGAGTTTAACTAAAGCTTTAAAATGCTGCGGCTGTGGCCCTTTAGACATGATCTTTTGGATTTACACATACATGTGGAGGTACATGGTTACTACATGGTTACTACATGGTTACTATGTGGTTACTACATGGTTACTACATGGTTACTACATGGTTACCACATGGTTACCACATGGTTACCACATGGTTACTACATGGTTACTACATGGTTTCCACATGGTTACTACATGGTTACTACATGGTTACTACATGGTTACTACATGGTTACTACATGGTTACCACATGGTTACTACATGGTTACTACATGGTTTCCACATGGTTACTACATGGTTACTGCATGGTTACCACATAGTTACTGCATGGTTACTACATGGTTGCCACATGGTAAATACATGGTTACCACATGGTTAGTACATGGTTACTATGTGGTTACTACATGGTTACCACCTGGCTACTACATGGTTACAACATGGTTTCCACGTGGTTACTACATAGTTACTACATGGTTACTGCATGGCTACTACATGGTTCCTACATGGTTACTGCATGGTTACAACATGGTTTCCACATGGTTACTGCATGGTTACCACATGGTTACTACATAGTTACTACATGGTTACTGCATGGTTACTACATAGTTACCACATGGTTCCTGCAGGGTTACAACATGGTTTCTACATGGTTACTATTGTTTTTGTGTCAGCGACAGGAGGTTAGAGTTTAACTAAAGCTTTAAAATGTGTTCATGAGCGACAGGTTAGAGTTTAACTAAAGCTTTAAATGTGTTCATGAGCGACAGGTTAGAGTTTAACTAAAGCTTTAAATGTGTTCATGAGTGACGGGTTAAAGTTTAACTAAAGCTTTAAATGTGTTCATGAGCGACAGGTTAGAGTTTAACTAAAGCTTTAAATGTGTTCATGAGCGACAGGTTAGAGTTTAACTAAAGCTTTAAATGTGTTCATGAGCGACAGGTTAGAGTTTAACTAAAGCTTTAAATGTGTTCATGAGTGACAGGTTAGAGTTTAACTAAAGCTTTAAATGTGTTCATGAGTGACAGGTTAGAGTTTAACTAAAGCTTTAAATGTGTTCATGAGTGACAGGTTAGAGTTTAACTAAAGCTTTAAATGTGTTCATGAGCGACAGGTTAGAGTTTAACTAAAGCTTTAAATGTGTTCATGAGTGACAGGTTAGAGTTTAACTAAAGCTTTAAATGTGTTCATGAACGACAGGTTAGAGTTTAACTAAAGCTTTAAATGTGTTCATGAGTGACAGGTTAGAGTTTAACTAAAGCCTTAAATGTGTTCATGAGCGACAGGTTAGAGTTTAACTAAAGCTTTAAATGTGTTCATGAGTGACAGGTTAGAGTTTAACTAAAGCTTTAAAATGCTGCGGCTGTGGCCCTTTAGACATGATCTTTTGGATTTACACATACATGTGGAGGTACATGGTTACTACATGGTTACTACATGGTTACTATGTGGTTACTACATGGTTACTACATGGTTACTACATGGTTACCACATGGTTACCACATGGTTACCACATGGTTACCACATGGTTACTACATGGTTTCCACATGGTTACTACATGGTTACTACATGGTTACTACATGGTTACTACATGGTTACTACATGGTTACCACATGGTTACTACATGGTTACTACATGGTTTCCACATGGTTACTACATGGTTACTGCATGGTTACCACATAGTTACTGCATGGTTACTACATGGTTGCCACATGGTAAATACATGGTTACCACATGGTTAGTACATGGTTACTATGTGGTTACTACATGGTTACCACCTGGCTACTACATGGTTACAACATGGTTTCCACGTGGTTACTACATAGTTACTACATGGTTACTGCATGGCTACTACATGGTTCCTACATAGTTACTGCATGGTTACAACATGGTTTCCACATGGTTACTGCATGGTTACCACATGGTTACTACATAGTTACTACATGGTTACTGCATGGCTACTACATGGTTCCTACATGGTTACTGCATGGTTACAACATGGTTTCCACATGGTTACTGCATGGTTACCACATGGTTACTACATAGTTACTACATGGTTACTGCATGGTTACTACATAGTTACCACATGGTTCCTGCAGGGTTACAACATGGTTTCTACATGGTTACTATTGTTTTTGTGTCAGCGACAGGAGGTTAGAGTTTAACTAAAGCTTTAAAATGTGTTCATGAACGACAGGTTAGAGTTTAACTAAAGCTTTAAATGTGTTCATGAGCGACAGGTTAGAGTTTAACTAAAGCTTTAAATGTGTTCATGAGTGACGGGTTAAAGTTTAACTAAAGCTTTAAATGTGTTCATGAGCGACAGGTTAGAGTTTAACTAAAGCTTTAAATGTGTTCATGAGCGACAGGTTAGAGTTTAACTAAAGCTTTAAATGTGTTCATGAGCGACAGGTTAGAGTTTAACTAAAGCTTTAAATGTGTTCATGAGTGACAGGTTAGAGTTTAACTAAAGCTTTAAATGTGTTCATGAGCGACAGGTTAGAGTTTAACTAAAGCTTTAAATGTGTTCATGAGCGACAGGTTAGAGTTTAACTAAAGCTTTAAATGTGTTCATGAGCGACAGGTTAGAGTTTAACTAAAGCTTTAAATGTGTCCATGAGCGACAGGTTAGAGTTTAACTAAAGCTTTAAATGTGTTCATGAGCGACAGGTTAGAGTTTAACTAAAGCTTTAAATGTGTTCATGAGCCACAGGTTAGAGTTTAACTAAAGCTTTAAATGTGTTCATGAGTGACAGGAAGTTAGAGTTTAACTAAAGCTTTAAATGTGTTCATGAGTGACAGGTTAGAGTTTAACTAAAGCTTTAAAATGCTGCGGCTGTGGCCCTTTAGACATGATCTTTCGGATTTACACATACATGTGGAGGTACATGGTTACTACATGGTTACTATGTGGTTACTATGTGGTTACTACATGGTTACTACATGGTTACTATGTGGTTACTACATGGTTACTACATGGCTTCTACATGGTTACTACATGGTTTCCACATGATTACCACATGGTTACCACATGGTTACTACATGGTTACTACATGGTTACTACATGGTTTCCAAATGGTTACTGCATGGTTACTACATGGTTACTATGTGGTAAATACATGGTTACCACATGGTTAGTACATGGTTACTACATGGTTACTATGGTAGTTACTGTAGTTTCTGTAGTTATTATAGTTACTGTAGTTACTGTAGTTATTGTAGTTACTGTAGTTACTGTAGTTATTGTAGTTACTGTAGTTACTGTAGTTGCTGTAGTTACTGTAGTTATTGTAGTTATTGTAGTTACTGTAGTTACTGTAGTTACTGTAGTTATTGTAGTTACTGTAGTTATTGTAGTTACTGTAGTTATTGTAGTTACTGTAGTTACTGTAGTTACTGTAGTTATTGTAGTTACTGTAGTTACTCTAGTTATTGTAGTTATTGTAGTTACTGTAGTTACTGTAGTTACTGTAGTTATTGTAGTTACTGTAGTTACTGTAGTTATTGTAGTTACTGTAGTTACTGTAGTTATTGTAGTTACTGTAGTTACTGTAGTTATTGTAGTTATTGTAGTTATTGTAGTTACTGTAGTTACTGTAGTTATTGTAGTTATTGTAGTTACTGTAGTTACTGTAGTTACTGTAGTTATTGTAGTTACTGTAGTTACTGTAGTTATTGTAGTTACTGTAGTTACTGTAGTTATTGTAGTTACTGTAGTTATTGTAGTTACCGTAGTTACTGTAGTTACTGTAGTTACTGTAGTTACTGTAGTTACTGTAGTTACTGTAGTTATTGTAGTTACTGTAGTTACTGTAGTTATTGTAGTTACTGTAGTTACTGTAGTTATTGTAGTTACTGTAGTTACTGTAGTTACTGTAGTTACCGTAGTTACTGTAGTTATTGTAGTTACTGTAGTTACTGTAGTTACTGTAGTTATTGTAGTTACTGTAGTTACTGTAGTTACTGTAGTTACTGTAGTTACTGTAGTTATTGTAGTTGTTGCGAACACACTGAACACATGAACCTCTGCAGCAGCTGGAGATTTCTTAAACAAATATTTTCTCCTGTGAAATCAGGGAAGTCCATATTTGGTCGGTGGGCGGGGCCTGTCACTGCTGGGGGCTCAGTCTCTGCAGAAGCCCTCATTCAGGCCACGGCTGAGACACTATGGAAACCCTGGGACTTCTCTGGGAACATGCTTCATTTTGATCAAATATAACAAATGGATTGTATTTTTCACATTGAAAAAAGCAATTTTTTGTGAAGAATTTGTATATTGGAAGAGAAGTAATCGTTTGTTATTGAAAATTAGTTAGAATTTTGCTTATTTTTGTCAAACAATCTGAGTTTTGGAAGGACTTGAATCTGGCTCTAAAGCTGCACTTCTGTCATAGTTAGTGTTTCTTTAGTGCTGTGAGTGGGAGGAACATTTAGAATCCTCAAATATCCATTTATGGATTTGGATTCAAAAGCAAAACGGTCTAGAAATGACACAAACAAATAAATAATTTTTAAATGTAATGTTTTAGGCAAAGACTGATATTATTCCCATTCAATAACATTCTGTGGAGATTCAAGCAGTGTAGTTTGTGTACCTCGTGTTAGGGTTAGTTATGGTACGTCTGGTTGGTACTTGCTAACTCGTCCACTACTTCTTTACAAAACACATTTTGGCTCCCGGGATCATTTATTTGAGAAGTTCTGCTGTTTTTGTATTTGATTGATAGGAAATGAACATATTGAAGTTAATGCATCTTGTTTGTGATTAAGTATCAAACTGGTTTAGCTCCTTTTGCTGATTGTTGATATTGCTGTATCCTAGTTAAAAAAGATTACCTGTTAGCCATTAGCCGTTAGCCTTTAGCCATTAGCCATTAGCCATTAGCCTTTAGTTGTTAGCAGTTCTTTTCAGTTATAGTTTAAAAGTCCATATTCTGTGTTGAGTAGGTTTTGGTCGACAGAACATGCCTTTTTCATCTAATTTTGAGCATTTTATTGACAAACAAAACAATTGTGCCGCTAATGCTAATGTGGCTAGCTTTTGGCTTATCGTTAGCTGATGCTACAAAGACATTACTGTTGTATGTTTTAGATCTAATATAAGATAATTTGATTCTCAGATAAACAGTAATTGTGCTGCTAGTTTGGTTAGCTCTTGTTAGCTCTTGTTAGCTGTTAGCTAGAGACATCAGTTTAATTTGAGTGTAAATAAGAAGTGCAGCTAATGTGGTTAGCTCTGGTGTCATTCCAACGCTCAAGAAATAGTAAAATATATATTAACTAAGATGTGAGGCATACGAGGGTGAGACAGTAGACATTATACTACTGACTACTGCTACTACTATTATTTTCTAAGATGCTTATTGAAGCTTTCCATATTCAAATGTTTGTATAAATTCCCGTTTGAACCAAAAATCTCAGTTGTTTTTGACCTGTACGTAGCGATGCTAGCTGCTTTGAGGATTATCGCTTGACATCTCTCTGTAAACATGTCCATTCTCACTCACAACGCGGCGTTAGCTCGTCCGCTAACCCCGTCGCAGAACTCGGACTCCTCCACCGCCCTCCAGCCGCACACAATGGCCGTCATCCTCATCATCGCTTCCTGCTGCATCGTCTCCACCAACCTCCTGGTCGCCGCCGCTCTGCTCAGGATCCTGCTGAAGAAGAAGCGTCAGAGCTGGTGTTTCGTGCTGAACCTGGCCGTGGCGGACACTCTGGTGGGCGTGGCCATCACCGGTTTGGCCACGGAGGATTTCAACTCGGAGATTGGGGATACCAACAACGCCACGCAGAGCAGGCAGTCCAACATGGCCGCCGTGGCTGGTCACGGCCGCGGCAGGTGTCTGTTGAGGATGACCTTCGTGAGCTCGCCGTGCATCGCCTCCATCATGTCCATGTTCCTGATCTCGCTGGACCGTTACGCCGCCATCAAGACGCCGCTGAGTTACGCGCGGCGGTCGGGCAAAGGAGTGGCGTTCTGGGCCCTGGTCTCGCTCTGGGTCTGTGCCGTCGTCTTGGGATTCTTACCAGGTCTGAACTCAAGCAAAATAAATCATTGAAAGCAGATGTAGAGATTCTTTATCATCCCTTTTAAAATAGTGTTGTTGAAAGTGTGAATATTGTCTCAGTCTCCCTCAGGATCAAACACCTTTAACCCTTTAATAGATTCTCTTCCATTTGTGGATCACTTTTTGATCTGGATCTACTTGAAGCTTGGGACTGAATCTCTAGCACTTGGTTTTAGGCACTTTACCATCAAACTGCATCTCGACCTTTTGGTAAAGGCCTAAAACTCTTGGTAAAAAAAAAGGAAAAATCTATTATTTATGCTCCTTAGAAAATCAAAACATTAGATTAAATTGCTTTCTTCAAGGAGTGATCATTATACGGACGTATTTAGCTGAGACTGGTGATTTCTGTCAAACTTCTCTCTGTTCGACTGAAGATTACAGCAGAACAATTAGCGAGATACCGACGTATTTTTGCAGATGAAAGTAGATGGTCCAACCTTTCAGAATCTGGTTTCATATTTTTCATAGTCACAACCAGTGGGAGAGGGTCCCGGCTCAAAAGTGTCCAAAATGACGTGCGCTGACATGCTGCAGTACCACCCCGGGCCTGTGGGGGTGGACCCGGAATAAGAATTAGCCAATGCTAACATATAGCATTAGCTGACCTCTGGAAAACGTCTTTACAGGATGGACCAGTGTCTCTTGGCCCAAAGCTCCGTTCCACATGTGTGTCAATGCTGAGTGTTCTGGACCAGTCTAGTTTAGTCGCTGTGGACTTTAGAAGTCTCTCGTTTAAATGAATGGAGCTCTCTCCGGCTGACGCATGCACAGATGTGTTTTTCACCATTTTCTTGTGGGCGGGGCCACTCGCGGCCATTTTGGATAGCTCCAGTAGAGCCCATTTTTGGCCCATTAGTTAGAACGGCGCAGATAGACCTGACTCTGTCCGTTAATATAAACAGTCTGTGGTTAAAACACACAATAAACAATGGGTCTTGAAAGTCAGTGAAAATGGAGTCATTTGTAAAACTGTAAAAGTAATTAAAGAAAGAATCTTTAAAAAGGGTAATTTACCTTAATCCATGTGGCGCCACCTGCAGGTGAAAAGCCTATCAGACCTCTGAAGCTAAGCAGAGCAGGGCCTGGTTAGTGCTGTGATGGGAGACCTCTGGGAACACCAGGTGCCACAGTAGAATGAGTCTGGTGTGTGTGTGAACGGTTGGTGGTGGTGGGAGGGGCTGATGGCACAGACTGATGCCTCACTTCAGTGTGCCCCAGGGCAGCTGTGGCTACAGTAGTAGTTTGTCATCACAGCATTTGGAGAAAGAATAAATTTGTGAAGAGACTTAAAGAGTCCTGAAAGCGCTTTATGAAACTGATACATTATTCTACCTACTCCTTTCTGAATCGTTTATATCTAAATGTTTTTCTTGATATGGTTTTGTAGAATGAATAATGAATACTTTGTTGTTGGTCCCGGGGCAGTGGTGGTTCCGTCCCTTCAGTCCGACCAGTACAGCGGCTTCTGTGACTTCTTCTCTGTGATCTACGACGTGGGCATCATCGTCCTCTACAGCGTCTGCTTCTTCCCCGTGGTCTCCGTCTTCATCTACATTTATCTTGACATCCTGAAGATCGCCTGCAGCCACCAGAGGCAGATCCTGCAGGTGCACCAGGCCGGCTCCCGGACCAGCGAGACCAACGGGCCCACGGACCAGCTCAGCAAGGTACTTCTGCTTTTTTATCCTTTTCTTTTGATTCCACAGAGAACTGCTTTGTTTGTCTTTTCCCTTATGAACAATTAAGATAAAAATGAATTCTATTTCAAAAGTTTTGCAAATGAAACTATGAACAATAGGGTTAGGGTTATTATTGTATTCCTCGTGTCTTGATTATTTGATTTTCTGATCAGTTATTGGCAAATCGACAATTTTGTAAAGTGCTGTTGTGAATTAGAGCTACACAAAAGTAATTTCAATGTAAGTACGAAGAAGTTCATCAAGAAAACTGAAATCTGCCACATCTGGTGTTAGGCTTGATTTTGATGATGAGAGATTTTTGAAAGTTATTGGCCAAAATCACCATCACAATCACCCACCTGGTCCCCTCCTGGTTCTCCCCTGGTTCTCCCATGGTTCTCCCTGGTCCCCTCCTGGTCCCCGTCTGGTCCCCTCCTGGTTCGCCCTGGTCCCCTCCTGGTTCTCCCTGGTCCCCTCCTGGTCCCCTCCTGGTCCCCCCTGGTTCCTCCTGGTTCTCCCTGGTTATCCCCTGGTCCCCCCTGGTTCCATAACCCTTGTGAGTGCTGTTTCTGACTGTAGTAAAGTGGAGATGAAGATGAACCATGACGGCTCTCGTTGATGAGACAGAGATTATTTCACATTTTCCTACTTAAAAAAGTGGTGTTTTTACAAAATGATAAAATGTTGAAATGTTTGTGTTTTGTGTGCAGCATCTGAAGTGTTTGCATGACGACCGTGAGACGTTTTAAGTGGTTGTAAATCTTGTTCTTCTGCAGTCGAGGAGCCCGTACTGGAGCCACGTCCGGGCCCTGCGCACCGTGGCCTTGCTGGTGGGCTGCTTCCTGGTTCTCTGGTGCCCGTTCTTCGTGGTGGGGGTGGTGAAGCTGCTGTGTGGGGACTGCCAGCTCACGCAGCTCCTGGAGGGATACCTGTTCCTGCTGGGCCTCTGCAACTCCCTCATCAACCCTCTGGTCTACGCCTTCTGGCAGCGGGAGGTGCGGCGGGCGCTGGCCGAGCTGCTGTCCTGCTGCAGGCCCGGACTGCGGGGGCCACCAGGGGGGCCACCGGGGGGGCCACCGGGGAGGCCACCAGGGGGGCCACCGGGGGGGAGCGGCCCACGACCACAGAACACCACCGGGGACTAGAGCGTGCATGCTAACGAGGACGGAGCGGCTAAAGGCTGAGACGTTTCAGAGAGTCCCAACATCAACAGTTTATTTCAATTCAAAGTATTCTTATATTGCTTTAAATCACAGCAGTAGTTTCTCTGAGGACTTCACAAAGCTGTCGATTCTCCAACACAGATCAGAAAATCAAACACGGTGAAAACACAGACTTTTGTCCAAAAGGAGCAGAGACCACGGTTTGTCCAGTGTCC
>OZ035833.1:40403409-40545909 GCA_964034765.1 Knipowitschia caucasica | reverse complement strand
GCACAGGGACAGGAGCACAGGGACATGAGCACAGGGACAGGAGCACAGGGACAGGAGCACAGGGACAGGAGCACAGGGACATGAGCACAGGGACAGGAGCACAGGGACAGGAGCACAGGGACATGAGCACAGGGACAGGAGCACAGGGACAGGAGAGAGACCAGAGAGAGACCAGAGAGAGACCAGAGAGAGACCAGAGAGAGACCAGAGAGAGAGAGACCAGAGAGAGACCAGAGAGAGACCAGAGAGAGAGACCAGAGAGAGACCAGAGAGAGACCAGAGAGAGAGACCAGAGAGAGACCAGAGAGAGACCAGAGAGAGACCAGAGAGAGACCAGAGAGAGACCAGAGAGAGAGACCAGAGAGAGACCAGAGAGAGACCAGAGAGAGAGACCAGAGAGAGACCAGAGAGAGACCAGAGAGAGAGACCAGAGAGAGACCAGAGAGAGAGACCAGAGAGAGACCAGAGAGAGACCAGAGAGAGACCAGAGAGAGACCAGAGAGAGACCAGAGAGAGACCAGAGAGAGACCAGAGAGAGACCAGAGAGAGAGACCAGAGAGAGACCAGAGAGAGACCAGAGAGAGAGACCAGAGAGAGACCAGAGAGAGACCAGAGAGAGACCAGAGAGAGACCAGAGAGAGACCAGAGAGAGACCAGAGGGAGACCAGAGAGAGACCAGAGAGAGACCAGAGAGAGACCAGAGGAAGACCAGAGAGAGACCAGAGAGAGACCAGAGAGAGACCAGAGAGAGACCAGAGAGAGACCAGAGAGAGACCAGAGAGAGACCAGAGAGAGACCAGAGAGAGACCAGAGAGAGACCAGAGGAAGACCAGAGAGAGACCAGAGAGAGACCAGAGAGAGACCAGAGGGAGACCAGAGAGAGACCAGAGAGAGAGACCAGAGAGAGACCAGAGAGAGACCAGAGAGAGAGACCAGAGAGAGACCAGAGAGAGACCAGAGAGAGAGACCAGAGAGAGACCAGAGAGAGAGACCAGAGAGAGACCAGAGAGAGACCAGAGAGAGACCAGAGAGAGAGACCAGAGAGAGACCAGAGAGAGACCAGAGAGAGAGACCAGAGAGAGACCAGAGAGAGACCAGAGAGAGACCGGAGGGAGACCGGAGGGAGACCAGAGGGAGACCAGAGAGAGACCAGAGAGAGACCAGAGAGAGAGACCAGAGAGAGACCAGAGAGAGACCAGAGAGAGACCAGAGAGAGAGACCAGAGAGAGACCAGAGAGAGACCAGAGAGAGACCAGAGAGAGACCAGAGAGAGACCAGAGAGAGACCAGAGGGAGACCAGAGAGAGACCAGAGAGAGAGACCAGAGAGAGACCAGAGAGAGACCAGAGAGAGAGACCAGAGAGAGACCAGAGAGAGACCAGAGAGAGAGACCAGAGAGAGACCAGAGAGAGAGACCAGAGAGAGACCAGAGAGAGACCAGAGAGAGAGACCAGAGAGAGAGACCAGAGAGAGACCAGAGAGAGACCAGAGAGAGAGACCAGAGAGAGACCAGAGAGAGACCAGAGAGAGACCGGAGGGAGACCGGAGGGAGACCAGAGGGAGACCAGAGAGAGACCAGAGAGAGACCAGAGAGAGAGACCAGAGAGAGACCAGAGAGAGACCAGAGAGAGACCAGAGAGAGAGACCAGAGAGAGACCAGAGAGAGACCAGAGAGAGACCAGAGAGAGACCAGAGAGAGACCAGAGAGAGACCAGAGGGAGACCAGAGAGAGACCAGAGAGAGACCAGAGAGAGACCAGAGGAAGACCAGAGAGAGACCAGAGAGAGACCAGAGAGAGACCAGAGAGAGACCAGAGAGAGACCAGAGGGAGACCAGAGAGAGACCAGAGAGAGACCAGAGAGAGACCAGAGAGAGACCAGAGGAAGACCAGAGAGAGACCAGAGAGAGACCGGAGGGAGACCAGAGAGAGACCAGAGAGAGAACAGAGGGAGACCAGAGAGAGACCAGAGAGAGACCGGAGGGAGACCAGAGGGAGACCAGAGGGAGACCAGAGAGAGAGACCAGAGAGAGAGACCAGAGAGAGACCAGAGGGAGACCAGAGAGAGAGACCAGAGAGAGAGACCAGAGAGAGAGACCAGAGAGAGACCAGAGAGAGACCAGAGAGAGAGACCAGAGAGAGACCAGAGAGAGAGACCAGAGAGAGACCAGAGAGAGACCAGAGAGAGACCAGAGAGAGACCAGAGAGAGACCAGAGAGAGACCAGAGGGAGAGACCAGAGAGAGAGACCAGAGAGAGACCAGAGAGAGACCAGAGAGAGACCAGAGAGAGACCAGAGAGAGACCAGAGGGAGACCAGAGAGAGAACAGAGAGAGACCAGAGAGAGAGACCAGAGAGAGAGACCAGAGAGAGACCAGAGAGAGACCAGAGAGAGAGACCAGAGAGAGACCAGAGAGAGACCAGAGAGAGACCAGAGAGAGACCAGAGAGAGACCAGAGAGAGACCAGAGAGAGACCAGAGAGAGAGACCAGAGAGAGACCAGAGAGAGACCAGAGAGAGACCAGAGAGAGAGACCAGAGAGAGACCGGAGGGAGACCAGAGAGAGACCAGAGAGAGACCAGAGAGAGACCAGAGAGAGACCAGAGGGAGACCAGAGAGAGACCAGAGAGAGACCAGAGAGAGACCAGAGAGAGACCAGAGAGAGAGACCAGAGAGAGACCAGAGAGAGACCAGAGAGAGACCAGAGAGAGACCAGAGAGAGAGACCAGAGATAGAGACCAGAGAGAGACCAGAGAGAAGACCAGAGAGAGAGACCAGAGAGAGACCAGAGAGAGACCAGAGAGAGACCAGAGAGAGACCAGAGAGAGACCAGAGAGAGACCAGAGAGAGACCCGAGAGAGACCAGAGGGAGACCAGAGGGAGACCAGAGAGAGACCAGAGAGAGAACAGAGAGAGACCAGAGAGAGACCAGAGAGAGAGACAAGAGAGAGACCAGAGAGAGACCAGAGAGAGACCAGAGAGAGACCAGAGGGAGACCAGAGGGAGACCAGAGAGAGACCAGAGAGAGACCAGAGAGAGACCAGAGAGAGACCCGAGAGAGACCAGAGAGAGACCAGAGAGAGACCAGAGAGACCAGAGAGAGACCAGAGAGAGACCAGAGAGAGACCAGAGAGAGACCAGAGAGAGACCAGAGAGAGAACAGAGAGAGACCAGAGAGAGACCAGAGAGAGACCAGAGAGAGACCAGAGAGAGAGACCAGAGAGAGACCAGAGAGAGACCAGAGAGAGAGACCAGAGAGAGACCAGAGAGAGACCAGAGAGAGACCAGAGAGAGACCAGAGAGAGACCAGAGAGAGAGACCAGAGAGAGACCAGAGAGAGACCAGAGAGAGACCAGAGAGAGAGACCAGAGAGAGACCAGAGAGAGACCAGAGAGAGACCAGAGAGACCAGAGAGACCAGAGAGAGACCAGAGAGAGAGACCAGAGAGAGAACAGAGAGAGACCAGAGAGAGACCAGAGAGAGACCAGAGAGAGACCAGAGAGAGACCAGAGAGAGAGACCAGAGAGAGACCAGAGAGAGACCAGAGAGACCAGAGAGAGACCAGAGAGACCAGAGAGACCAGAGAGAGACCAGAGAGAGAGACCAGAGAGAGAACAGAGAGAGACCAGAGAGAGACCAGAGAGAGACCAGAGAGAGACCAGAGAGAGGCTGTAGACAAATGCACACAGACACACCTGGTCTTTCTTTGACATTACAGTTGTTAAAGGCCTCTGTAATCATCTACACAATGAGTGACTGCGTCTGAGAGAAACTGTTCTCACGCTGCAAAGACACACAACACAGACACACACACAACACAGACACACACACAACACAGAGACGGACACACCACACAGACACACACACAACACAGAGACGGGCACACAACACAGACACACACACACAACACAGAGACGGACACACAACACAGAGACGGGCAAACAACATAGAGACAGACACACAACACAGAGACAGACACACAACACAGACACCGACACACAACATAGAGACAGATACTTCCCTATAGTCCAGTCCCTGTGCTCCTCAGAGTCTCAGCAGGAGGCCAGTCCCTGTGCTCCTCAGAGTCCCAGCAGGAGGCCAGTCCCTGTGCTCCTCAGAGTCCCAGCAGGAGGCCAGTCCCTGTGCTCCTCAGAGTCCCAGCAGGAGTCCAGTCCCTGTGCTCCTCAGAGTCCCAGCAGGAGGCCAGTCCCTGTGCTCCTCAGAGTCCCAGCAGGAGGCCAGTCCCTGTGCTCCTCAGAGTCCCAGCAGGAGGCCAGTCCCTGTGCTCCTCAGAGTCCCAGCAGGAGGCCAGTCCCTGTGCTCCTCAGAGTCCCAGCAGGAGGCCAGTCCCTGTGCTCCTCAGAGTCCCAGCAGGAGGCCAGTCCCTGTGCTCCTCAGAGTCCCAGCAGGAGGCCAGTCCCTGTGCTCCTCAGAGGCCCAGCAGGAGGCCAGTCCCTGTGCTCCTCAGAGTCCCAGCAGGAGGCCAGTCCCTGTGCTCCTCAGAGTCCCAGCAGGAGGCCAGTCCCTGTGCTCCTCAGAGTTGGTACATATGTACCAACCATACTCTAGCCCCCACCAGTGCTTGACCCCGGGGGGTCTGAGATGATCTTCAGCTGCGAGTGTCACTGCCGGGGTCAATGCGCCAAAGAAATAAATCACTTTAATGTATGAATTGTGTCTTTGGTCTCTTCAGATTGAATCCCACAGACCTGCGGTATTTCACCAGAGAACAAAGACCTGGACCAACTGAGACTGAACCTGGACCTCAGAGACCGGGTCCAGGTCCGGGTCTGGGAACTGAGAAAACCAGCTGCAGGTCACATGGTCTGTGTCTGTGTTATAATCTATAGTCTGTGTATAATCTATAGTCTGTGTTATAATCTATAATCTGTGTTATAATCTATAGTCTGTGTTATAATCTATAGTCTGTGTTATCATCTAAAGTCTGTGTTATAATCTATAGTCTGTGTTATAATCTATAATCTGTGTTATAATCTATAGTCTGTGTTATAATCTATAGTCTGTGTTATAATCTATAATCTGTGTTATAATCTATAGTCTGTGTTATAATATATAATCTGTGTTATAATCTATAGTCTGTGTTATAATCTATAATCTGTGTTATAATCTAAAGTCTGTGTTATAATCTATAATCTGTGTTATAATCTATAGTCTGTGTTATAATATATAATCTGTGTTATAATCTATAGTCTGTGTTATAATCTATAGTCTGTATTATAATCTATAGTCTGTTATAATCTATAGTCTGTGTTATAATCTATAATGTGTGTTATAATCTATAGTCTGTGTTATAATCTATAGTCTGTGTTATAATCTATAGTCTGTGTTATAATCTATAGTCTGTGTTATAATCTATAATCTGTGTTATAATCTAAAGTCTGTGTTATAATCTATAGTCTGTGTTATAATCTATAATCTGTGTTATGATCTATAGTCTGTGTTATAATCTATAATCTGTGTTATAATCTATAGTCTGTGTTATAATCTATAATCTGTGTTATAATCTATAGTCTGTGTTATAATCTATAGTCTCTGTTATAATCTATAGTCTGTGTTATAATCTAAAGTCTGTGTTATAATCTATAGTCTGTGTTATAATCTATAATCTGTGTTATAATCTATAATCTGTGTTATAATCTATAATATGTGTTATAATTTATAGTCTGTGTTATAATCTATAGTCTGTGTTATAATCTATAATCTGTGTTATAATCTATAGTCTGTGTTATAATCTATAGTCTGTGTTATAGTCTATAGTCTGTGTTATAATCTATAATCTGTGTTATAATCTATAGTCTGTGTTATAATCTATAGTCTGTGTTATAATCTATAATGTGTGTTATAATCTATAGTCTGTGTTATAATCTATAATGTGTGTTATAATCTATAATGTGTGTTATAATCTATAGTCTGTGTTATAATATATAATCTGTGTTATAATCTATAGTCTGTGTTATAATCTATAATCTGTGTTATAATATATAATCTGTGTTATAATCTATAATCTGTGTTATAATCTATAGTCTGTTATAATCTATAGTATGTGTTATAATCTATAGTCTGTGTTATAATCTATAGTCTGTGTTATAATCTATAATCTGTGTTATAATATATAAACTGTGTTATAATCTATAGTCTGTGTTATAATCTAAAATCTGTGTTATAATCTATAATCTGTGTTATAATCTATAGTCTGTGTTATAATCTATAATCTGTGTTATAATCTATAGTCTGTGTTATAATCTATAGTCTGTGTTATAATCTATAGTCTGTGTTATAATCTAAAGTCTGTGTTATAATCTATAGTCTGTGTTATAATCTATAATCTGTGTTATAATCTATAGTCTGTGTTATAATCTATAGTCTGTGTTATAATCTATTATCTGTGTTATAATCTATAGTCTGTGTTATAATATATAATCTGTGTTATAATCTATAGTCTGTGTTATAATCTATAGTCTGTGTTATAATCTATAGTCTGTGTTATAATCTAAAGTCTGTGTTATAATCTATAGTCTGTGTTATAATCTATAATCTGTGTTATAATCTATAATCTGTGTTATAATCTATAATATGTGTTATAATCTATAGTCTGTGTTATAATCTATAGTCTGTGTTATAATCTATAGTCTGTGTTATAATCTATAGTCTGTGTTATAATCTATAATCTGTGTTATAATCTATAGTCTGTGTTATAATCTATAGTCTGTGTTATAATCTATAGTCTGTGTTATAATCTATAATGTGTGTTATAATCTATAATGTGTGTTATAATCTATAGTCTGTGTTATAATATATAATCTGTGTTATAATCTATAGTCTGTGTTATAATCTATAATCTGTGTTATAATCTATAATCTGTGTTATAATCTATAATCTGTGTTATAATCTATAGTCTGTTATAATCTATAGTATGTGTTATAATCTATAGTCTGTGTTATAATCTATAGTCTGTGTTATAATCTATAATCTGTGTTATAATATATAAACTGTGTTATAATCTATAGTCTGTGTTATAATCTATAGTCTGTGTTATAATCTAAAGTCTGTGTTATAATCTATAGTCTGTGTTATAATCTATAATCTGTGTTATAATCTATAATCTGTGTTATAATCTATAATATGTGTTATAATCTATAGTCTGTGTTATAATCTATAGTCTGTGTTATAATCTATAGTCTGTGTTATAATCTATAGTCTGTGTTATAATCTATAATCTGTGTTATAATCTATAGTCTGTGTTATAATCTATAGTCTGTGTTATAATCTATAATGTGTGTTATAATCTATAATGTGTGTTATAATCTATAGTCTGTGTTATAATCTATAGTCTGTTATAATCTATAGTATGTGTTATAATCTATAGTCTGTGTTATAATCTATAGTCTGTGTTATAATCTATAGTCTGTGTTATAATATATAATCTGTGTTATAATCTATAGTCTGTGTTATAATCTATAGTCTGTGTTATAATCTAAAGTCTGTGTTATAATCTATAGTCTGTGTTATAATCTATAATCTGTGTTATAATCTATAATCTGTGTTATAATCTATAATATGTGTTATAATCTATAGTCTGTGTTATAATCTATAGTCTGTGTTATAATCTATAGTCTGTGTTATAATCTATAGTCTGTGTTATAATCTATAGTCTGTGTTATAATCTATAATCTGTGTTATAATCTATAGTCTGTGTTATAATCTATAGTCTGTGTTATAATCTATAATGTGTGTTATAATCTATAATGTGTGTTATAATCTATAATGTGTGTTATAATCTATAGTCTGTGTTATAATATATAATCTGTGTTATAATCTATAGTCTGTGTTATAATCTATAATCTGTGTTATAATCTATAATCTGTGTTATAATCTATAATCTGTGTTATAATCTATAGTCTGTTATAATCTATAGTATGTGTTATAATCTATAGTCTGTGTTATAATCTATAGTCTGTGTTATAATCTATAATCTGTGTTATAATATATAAACTGCGTGTTATAATCTATAATAGTCTGTGTTATAATCTAAATAATCTATGTGTTATAATCTAATCTGTGTTATAATCTATAATCTGTGTTATAATCTATAGTCTGTGTTATAATCTATAGTCTGTTTTATAATCTATAGTCTGTGTTATAATCTATAATCTGTGTTATAATCTAAAGTCTGTGTTATAATCTATAGTCTGTGTTATAATCTATAATCTGTGTTATAATCTATAGTCTGTGTTATAATCTATAATCTGTGTTGTTATAATCTATAATGTGTGTTATAATCTATAGTCTGTGTTGTCTGTGTTATAATATATAATCTGTGTTATAATCTATAGTCTGTGTTATAATCTATAATCTGTGTTATAATCTATAGTCTGATCTGTGTCGATAGTCTGTGTTATAATCTATAGTGTTATAATCTATAATTTGTGTTATAATCTATAATGTGTGTTAGTCTGTGTTATATATCTATAGTCTGTGTTATAATCTATAGTCTGTGTTAATAATATATAATCTGTGTTATAATCTATAGTCTGTGTTATAATCTATAATCTGTGTTATAATCTATAATCTGTGTTATAATCTATAGTCTATGTTATAATTTATAATCTGTGTTATAATCTATAGTCTGTGTAATAATCTATAGTCTGTGTTATAATCTATAATCTGTGTTATAATCTATAGTCTGTGTTATAATATTTAATCTGTGTTATAATCTGTGTTATAATCTGTGTTATAACTGTGTTATAATCTATAGTCTGTGTTATAATCTGTAGTCTGTTATAATCTATAATCTGTGTTATAATCTATAGTCTGTTATAATCTATAGTCTGTGTTATAATCTATAGTCTGTGTTATAATCTATAGTCTGTGTTATAATCTATAATCTGTGTTATAATCTATAGTTTGTGTTATAATCTATAGTCTGTGTTATAATCTATAATCTGTGTTATAATATATAAACTGTGTTATAATCTATAGTCTGTGTTATAATCTATAGTCTGTGTTATAATCTATAATCTGTGTTATAATATATAAACTGTGTTATAATCTATAGTCTGTGTTATAATATGCAGCCTCGCGGAAATTCAACTCTGGAAGACGTCAGCCAAAGCTACCCCTTCCAGGCCGGCCTGGCAGCCCCAGCCTATCGCAGCAAACGCCCATTTCCAACCAACCTATGCCGGCCAGGCCAGCCGCTTAAAAGCGGAGAAACTCCCACTTTACGGCCTCCTCGAAGCCTTGCAAACCACCGCCTCCCCTCCTCCTCCCTTTTCTCACCCTGCCTCAATCATGCCTCTTCCTGCTGCCCGAATGCCGCCACCAGTGCCTAGGTCCCGGGGGATTGTGCGCTCACTCTCGCAGGAGCCTCGCTGACTGAACACCGCACCGGGGCCTAGGGCGCCAAACTACCTTTCAATAAAAAACTTCAAATGCATTTTGTCTCCTCAAAGTCTCTCCAGATTGAAATATAAACTGTGTTATAATCTATAATCTGTGTTATAATCTATAGTCTGTTATAATCTATAGTCTCGATAAGAACTGTAACAAGGTTTATGAACTACAGATGACTGCCCTCTGCTGGTGGAACATGTGCACAACAGTTAAACTGGATTCTCTCTAAAGAAAACTATAAAGACTTTAATATTTTGAAGTTGTCCTTAACCACGTTTAGTCGTTTAACCACATTTCTCTCGAAACATTAACGATCCAAAAGCAACGCAAGAGAAAACACAAACAGTTTGATCTGCAGAGTAGAGTGGGGTAGAGTAGGTAAGTAGTAATCTTTATTTACAATTGTTATTTTTGGGCATTAGTCGCTCACTCCACACAGAGATGGGAGGGGCCAGTACAGGAGGCACATGCCAGACCTATTGTGCATGTTTTTAGTGATAGGGGAAACCGGAGTACCCGGAGGAAACCTACGCAGACACAGGGAGAACATGTAAACTCCACTCAGAAAGGCCCTGGTCCGGCCCGGGATTCGAACCCAGGACCTTCTTGCTGAGAGGCGAGAGTGCTATCCACTCAGCCACCGTGCCGCCCCTGTAGACTAGAGTAGAGTAGAGTAGAGTAGAGTAGAGTAGAGTAGAGTAGAGTAGAGTAGAGTAGAGTAGAGTAGAGTAGAGTAGAGGGTAGAGTAGAGTACAGTAGAGTAGAGTAGGGTAGAGTAGGGTAGAGTACAATAGGGTAGAGAAGAGTAGAGTAGAGGGTAGAGTAGAGTAGAGTAGGGTAGAGCAGAGTAAGGTACAGTAGAGTAGAGTAAAGTAGAGTAGAGTAAGGTACAGTAGAGTAGAGTAGAGTAAGGTACAGTAGAGTAGAGTAAGGTACAGTAGAGTAAAGTAGAGTAGAGTAGAGTAGAGTAAGGTACAGTAGAGTAGAGTAAGGTAGAGTAGAGGGTAGAGTAGAGGGTAGAGTAGAGGGTAGAGGAGAGGAGAGTAGAGTAGAGTAGAGTAGAGCAGGGTACAGTAGAGTAGAGAAGAGTAAGGTAGAGTAGAGTAGAGTAAGGTAGAGTAGAGTAGAGTAGGGTAGAGTAGAGTAAGGTAGATTAGAGTAGAGTAAGGTAGAGTAGAGTAGAGTAGAGTAAGGTACAGTAGAGTAAGGTAGAGTAGAGGGTAGAGTAGAGTAGAGTAAGGTAGAGTAGAGGGTAGAGTAGAGTAGAGTAAGGTACAGTAGAGTAGAGTAGAGTAGAGTAGAGTAGAGTAGAGTAGAATAGAGTAGAGTAAGGTACAGTAGAGTAGAGTAGAGTAAGGTACAGTAGAGTAGAGTAGAGTAGAGTAAGGTACAGTAGAGTAGAATAGAGTAGAGTAAGGTACAGTAGAGTAGAGTAGAGTAAGGTACAGTAGAGTAGAGTAGAGTAAGGTACAGTAGAGTAGAGTAAGGTACAGTAGAGTAGAGTAGAGTAGAGTAAGGTACAGTAGAGTAGAGTAGAGTAAGGTACAGTAGAGTAGAGTAGAGTAAGGTACAGTAGAGTAGAGTAGAGTACAGTAGAGTAAGGTACAGTAGAGTAGAGTAGAGTAGAGTAGAGTAGGTACAGTAGAGTAGAGTAGAGTAAGGTACAGTAGAGTACAGTAGAGTAGAGTAGAGTAAGGTACAGTAGAGTAGAGTAGAGTAAGGTACAGTAGAGTAGAGTAAGGTACAGTAGAGTAGAGTAGAGTAGAGTAAGGTACAGTAGAGTAGAGTAGAGTAAGGTACAGTAGAGTAGAGTAGAGTAAGGTACAGTAGAGTAGAGTAGAGTAGAGTAAGGTACAGTAGAGTAGAGTAGAGTAGAGTAAGGTACAGTAGAGTAGAGTAGAGTAAGGTACAGTAGAGTAGAGTAGAGTAAGGTACAGTAGAGTAGAGTAGAGTAAGGTACAGTAGAGTAGAGTAGAGTAAGGTACAGTAGAGTAGAGTAGAGTAGAGTAAGGTACAGTAGAGTAGAGTAGAGTAGAGTAAGGTACAGTAGAGTAGAGTAGAGTAAGGTACAGTAGAGTAGAGTAAGGTACAGTAGAGTAGAGTAGAGTAAGGTACAGTAGAGTAGAGTAGTAGAGTAAGGTAGAGTAGAGTAGAGTAGAGTAGAGTAGAGTAAGGTACAGTAGAGTAGAGTAGAGTAAGGTACAGTAGAGTAGAGTAGAGTAAGGTACAGTAGAGTAGAGTAGAGTAGAGTAAGGTACAGTAGAGTAGAGAGTAGAGTAGAGTAAGGTACAGTAGAGTAGAGTAGAGTAGAGTAAGGTACAGTAGAGTAGAGTAGAGTAAGGTACAGTAGAGTAGAGTAGAGTAAGGTACAGTAGAGTAGAGTAGAGTAAGGTACAGTAGAGTAGAGTAGAGTAGAGTAGAGTAAGGTACAGTAGAGTAGAGTAGAGTAGAGTAAGGTACTGTAGAGTAGAGTAAGGTACAGTAGAGTAGAGTAAGGTACAGTAGAGTAGAGTAAGGTACTGTAGAGTAGAGTAAGGTACAGTAGAGTAGAGTAGAGTAAGGTACAGTAGAGTAGAGTAAGGTACTGTAGAGTAGAGTAAGGTACTGTAGAGTAGAGTAAGGTACAGTAGAGTAGAGTAAGGTACAGTACAGTAGAGTAGAGTAAGGTACAGTAGAGTAGAGTAGAGTAAGGTACAGTAGAGTAGAGTAAGGTACAGTTGGTGGAAACAGGGTTAACCGGTTTTTCTTCAGAACAGTTTCAAGTCAGAGCTGATTAAAAATAGATAAAAATGATAAAAGTAGAGTAGAGTAGAGTAGAGTAGAGGGTAGAGGGTAGAGGGTAGAGTAGAGTACAGTAGAGTAGAGTAGGGTAGAGTAGGGTAGAGTACAATAGGGTAGAGAAGAGTAGAGTAGAGGGTAGAGTAGAGTAGAGTAGGGTAGAGCAGAGTAAGGTACAGTAGAGTAGAGTAAAGTAGAGTAGAGTAAGGTACAGTAGAGTAGAGTAGAGTAAGGTACAGTAGAGTAGAGTAAGGTACAGTAGAGTAAAGTAGAGTAGAGTAGAGTAGAGTAAGGTACAGTAGAGTAGAGTAAGGTAGAGTAGAGGGTAGAGTAGAGGGTAGAGTAGAGGGTAGAGGAGAGGAGAGTAGAGTAGAGTAGAGTAGAGCAGGGTACAGTAGAGTAGAGAAGAGTAAGGTAGAGTAGAGTAGAGTAAGGTAGAGTAGAGTAGAGTAGGGTAGAGTAGAGTAAGGTAGATTAGAGTAGAGTAAGGTAGAGTAGAGTAGAGTAGAGTAAGGTACAGTAGAGTAAGGTAGAGTAGAGGGTAGAGTAGAGTAGAGTAAGGTAGAGTAGAGGGTAGAGTAGAGTAGAGTAAGGTACAGTAGAGTAGAGTAGAGTAGAGTAGAGTAGAGTAGAATAGAGTAGAGTAAGGTACAGTAGAGTAGAGTAGAGTAAGGTACAGTAGAGTAGAGTAGAGTAGAGTAAGGTACAGTAGAGTAGAATAGAGTAGAGTAAGGTACAGTAGAGTAGAGTAGAGTAAGGTACAGTAGAGTAGAGTAGAGTAAGGTACAGTAGAGTAGAGTAGAGTAAGGTACAGTAGAGTAGAGTAAGGTACAGTAGAGTAGAGTAGAGTATAGTAAGGTACAGTAGAGTAGAGTAGAGTAAGGTACAGTAGAGTAGAGTAGAGTAAGGTACAGTAGAGTAGAGTAGAGTAGAGTAAGGTACAGTAGAGTAGAGTAGAGTAGAGTAAGGTACAGTAGAGTAGAGTAGAGTAAGGTACAGTAGAGTAGAGTAGAGTAGAGTAAGGTACAGTAGAGTAGAGTAGAGTAAGGTACAGTAGAGTAGAGTAAGGTACAGTAGAGTAGAGTAGAGTAGAGTAAGGTACAGTAGAGTAGAGTAGAGTAGAGTAGAGTAGAGTAGAGTAGAGTAGAGTAGAGTAGAGTAGAGTAGAGTAGAGGGTAGAGGGTAGAGGGTAGAGTAGAGTACAGTAGAGTAGAGTAGGGTAGAGTAGGGTAGAGTACAATAGGGTAGAGAAGAGTAGAGTAGAGGGTAGAGTAGAGTAGAGTAGGGTAGAGCAGAGTAAGGTACAGTAGAGTAGAGTAAAGTAGAGTAGAGTAAGGTACAGTAGAGTAGAGTAGAGTAAGGTACAGTAGAGTAGAGTAAGGTACAGTAGAGTAAAGTAGAGTAGAGTAGAGTAGAGTAAGGTACAGTAGAGTAGAGTAAGGTAGAGTAGAGGGTAGAGTAGAGGGTAGAGTAGAGGGTAGAGGAGAGGAGAGTAGAGTAGAGTAGAGTAGAGCAGGGTACAGTAGAGTAGAGAAGAGTAAGGTAGAGTAGAGTAGAGTAAGGTAGAGTAGAGTAGAGTAGGGTAGAGTAGAGTAAGGTAGATTAGAGTAGAGTAAGGTAGAGTAGAGTAGAGTAGAGTAAGGTACAGTAGAGTAAGGTAGAGTAGAGGGTAGAGTAGAGTAGAGTAAGGTAGAGTAGAGTAGAGTGAGGTACAGTAGAGTAGAGTAGAGTAGAGTAGAGTAGAGTAGAATAGAGTAGAGTAAGGTACAGTAGAGTAGAGTAGAGTAAGGTACAGTAGAGTAGAGTAGAGTAGAGTAAGGTACAGTAGAGTAGAATAGAGTAGAGTAAGGTACAGTAGAGTAGAGTAGAGTAAGGTACAGTAGAGTAG
Organism: Knipowitschia caucasica; assembly: GCA_964034765.1. Classification (NCBI taxonomy): domain Eukaryota; kingdom Metazoa; phylum Chordata; class Actinopteri; order Gobiiformes; family Gobiidae; genus Knipowitschia; species Knipowitschia caucasica. The sequence continues at coordinate 40,531,833 of OZ035833.1, read as the reverse complement.
AGTAGAGTAAGGTACAGTAGAGTAGAGTAGAGTAAGGTACAGTAGAGTAGAGTAAGGTACAGTAGAGTAGAGTAGAGTAGAGTAAGGTACAGTAGAGTAGAGTAGAGTAAGGTACAGTAGAGTAGAGTAGAGTAAGGTACAGTAGAGTAGAGGTAGAGTAGAGTAAGGTACAGTAGAGTAGAGTAGAGTAGAGTAAGGTACAGTAGAGTAGAGTAGAGTAAGGTACAGTAGAGTAGAGTAGAGTAGAGTAAGGTACAGTAGAGTAGAGTAGAGTAAGGTACAGTAGAGTAGAGTAAGGTACAGTAGAGTAGAGTAGAGTAGAGTAAGGTACAGTAGAGTAGAGTAGAGTAAGGTACAGTAGAGTAGAGTAGAGTAGAGTAAGGTACAGTAGAGTAGAGTAGAGTAGAGTAAGGTACAGTAGAGTAGAGTAGAGTAGAGTAAGGTACAGTAGAGTAGAGTAGAGTAAGGTACAGTAGAGTAGAGTAGAGTAAGGTACAGTAGAGTAGAGTAGAGTAAGGTACAGTAGAGTAGAGTAGAGTAAGGTACAGTAGAGTAGAGTAGAGTAGAGTAAGGTACAGTAGAGTAGAGTAAGGTACAGTAGAGTAGAGTAGAGTAGAGTAAGGTACAGTAGAGTAGAGTAGAGTAAGGTACAGTAGAGTAGAGTAAGGTACAGTAGAGTAGAGTAGAGTAAGGTACAGTAGAGTAGAGTAGAGTAAGGTAGAGTAGAGTAGAGTAGAGTAGAGTAAGGTACAGTAGAGTAGAGTAGAGTAAGGTACAGTAGAGTAGAGTAGAGTAAGGTACAGTAGAGTAGAGTAGAGTAGAGTAGAGTACAGTAGAGTAGAGTAGAGTAGAGTAAGGTACAGTAGAGTAGAGTAGAGTAGAGTAAGGTACAGTAGAGTAGAGTAGAGTAAGGTACAGTAGAGTAGAGTAGAGTAAGGTACAGTAGAGTAGAGTAGAGTAAGGTACAGTAGAGTAGAGTAGAGTAGAGTAGAGTAGAGTAAGGTACAGTAGAGTAGAGTAGAGTAGAGTAAGGTACTGTAGAGTAGAGTAAGGTACAGTAGAGTAGAGTAAGGTACAGTAGAGTAGAGTAAGGTACTGTAGAGTAGAGTAAGGTACAGTAGAGTAGAGTAGAGTAAGGTACAGTAGAGTAGAGTAAGGTACTGTAGAGTAGAGTAAGGTACTGTAGAGTAGAGTAAGGTACAGTAGAGTAGAGTAAGGTACAGTACAGTAGAGTAGAGTAAGGTACAGTAGAGTAGAGTAGAGTAAGGTACAGTAGAGTAGAGTAAGGTACAGTTGGTGGAAACAGGGTTAACCGGTTTTTCTTCAGAACAGTTTCAAGTCAGAGCTGATTAAAAATAGATAAAAATGATAAAAGTAGAGTAGAGTAGAGTAGAGTAGAGGGTAGAGGGTAGAGGGTAGAGTAGAGTACAGTAGAGTAGAGTAGGGTAGAGTAGGGTAGAGTACAATAGGGTAGAGAAGAGTAGAGTAGAGGGTAGAGTAGAGTAGAGTAGGGTAGAGCAGAGTAAGGTACAGTAGAGTAGAGTAAAGTAGAGTAGAGTAAGGTACAGTAGAGTAGAGTAGAGTAAGGTACAGTAGAGTAGAGTAAGGTACAGTAGAGTAAAGTAGAGTAGAGTAGAGTAGAGTAAGGTACAGTAGAGTAGAGTAAGGTAGAGTAGAGGGTAGAGTAGAGGGTAGAGTAGAGGGTAGAGGAGAGGAGAGTAGAGTAGAGTAGAGTAGAGCAGGGTACAGTAGTAGAGTAGGTAGAGTAGAGTAGAGTAAGGTAGAGTAGAGTAGAGTAGGGTAGAGTAGAGTAAGGTAGAGTTAGAGTAGAGTAAGGTAGAGTAGAGTAGAGTAGAGTAGGGTACAGTAGAGTAAGGTAGAGTAAGGGTAGAGTAGAGTAGAGTAAGGTAGAGTAGAGGGTAGAGTAGAGTAGAGTAAGGTACAGTAGAGTAAGGTAGAGTAGAGTAGAGTAGAGTAGAGAGTAGAGTAAGGTAGAGTAGAGGGTAGAGTAGAGTAGAGTAGAGTAGAGTAAGGTACAGTAGAGTAGAGTAGAGTAGAGTAGAGTAGAGTAGAATAGAGTAGAGTAAGGTACAGTAGAGTAGAGTAGAGTAAGGTACAGTAGAGTAGTAGTAGAGTAGAGTAAGTAAGTACAGTAGAGTAGAGATAGAGTAGAGTAGAGTAGTAAGGTACAGTAGAGTAGAGTAGAGTAGAGTAAGGTACAGTAGAGTAGAGTAGAGTAAGGTACAGTAGAGTAGAGTAGAGTAAGGTACAGTAGTAGAGTAGAGTAGAGTAAGGTACAGTAGAGTAGAGTAGAAGGTAGAGTAGAGTAGAGTAGAGTAGAGTAGAGTAGAGTAGAGTAGGTAGAGTAGGTAGGGTAGAGTAGAGTAGGTAGGGTAGGGTAGAGTAGAGTAGAGTAGAGTAGAGTAGAGTAGAGTAGAGTAGAGTAGAGTAGAGTAGAGTAGAGTAGAGTAGAGTAGAGTAGAGTAGGGTAGGGTAGAGTAGAGTAGGGTAGGGTAGAGTAGGTAGGATAGAGTAGAGTAGAGTAGAGTAGAGTAGGGTAGAGTAGAGTAGGGTAGGGTAGGTAGAGTAGAGTAGAGTAGAGTAGGGTAGAGTAGAGTAGGGTAGGGTAGAGTAGAGTAGGGTAGGTAGGTAGAGTAGAGTAGGGTAGAGTAGAGTAGGGTAGGGTAGGGTAGAGTAGAGTAGGGTAGGGTAGAGTAGAGTAGGGTAGAGTAGGGTAGAGTAGGGTAGAGTAGAGTAGGTAGAGTAGGTAGAGTAGAGTAGAGTAGAGTAGAGTAGGTAGGTAGAGTAGGTAGAGTAGGGTAGGGTAGGGTAGGGTAGAGTAGAGTAGGGTAGGGTAGGGTAGGGTAGAGTAGAGTAGGGTAGGGTAGGGTAGAGTAGAGTAGGTAGGTAGGGTAGAGTAGGGTAGAGTAGAGTAGGTAGAGTAGGGTAGAGTAGGAGTAGAGTAGAGTAGGTAGGGTAGGGTAGTAGGGTAGAGTAGGGTAGAGTAGGGTAGAGTAGAGTAGAGTAGAGTAGGGTAGAGTAGAGTAGAGTAGGGTAGGGTAGGGTAGGGTAGAGTAGGGTAGGGTAGGGTAGAGTAGAGTAGAGTAGGGTAGAGTAGGGTAGAGTAGAGTAGAGTAGGGTAGGGTAGGGTAGAGTAGGGTAGAGTAGGGTAGAGTAGAGTAGAGAGTAGTAGTAGAGTAGGTAGTAGAGTAGGGTAGAGTAGAGTAGAGTAGGGTAGGGTAGGTAGGGTAGGGTAGAGTAGAGTAGAGTAGGGTAGGGTAGGGTAGGGTAGGGTAGGGTAGGGTAGGGTAGAGTAGGGTAGGGTATTAGTCAAAATAATTTGATCTGTACCATCAACACTAATGTGATTAGTGTTGATGGTACAGATGATTTAATGAAGTCCATTGAAGTAGTGACATGATGTTGTGTCTTTCAGCTTCCTTCAGACCGGGCACAGACCGGATCAGACCGGGCACAGACCGGATCAGACCGGGCACAGACTCAGGACCAGAGTCAGACCCAGACCAATGGGGCACAAGGACCAGAGTGAAGTCACCGCAGGTACAAACACACGCCGTCTTTACTAAATTAAATTTAAACTTTTCATATTTGCTCAACCAGGATTCAGTAAGACTTTTACACCTTTTTTATATCAAGGATGGCTGTAGGTTTTCCACCAGAGCATCACCATAGCAACACACTATTACCATAGCAACACACAGTTACCATAGCAACACAAAGTTACCATAGCAACACACAGTTACCATAGCAACACATAGTTACCATAGCAACACATAGTTACCATAGCAACACACTGTTGCCATAGCAACACACAGTTACCATAGGAATATGCCGCTACCATAGCAACACATATCTACCATAGCAACATACCATTACCATAGCAACACACATTACCATAGCAACACACAGTTACCATAGCAACACACATTACCATAGAAACACACGCGTTACCATAGGAATACACAGTTACCATAGCAACACACAGTTACCATAGCAACACACTGTTACCAGAGCAACACACTTTCAACTAGCAGCTGTTAGCATTGACTAGCTTCTCTGCTAACCATTTTTACCACACCTGCATGTGAAAACCAGATCCTGTCAGACCTCTGAAGCTAAGCAGTGCAGGGCCTGGTTAGTACTGTGATGGGAGACCTTTGGGAATACCAAGTGCCACAGTTCACTAACCAGGCCTTTGTAAATATTTATGAATGTATCATTTGTGTTTCTAAATTCCACAGTTCTATAAATGATCTGAGAGCGTTGTTCTTTAGCGTCTCTGCACATGCTGTTCCAGACGCTGCATTGTTCCATGACACTGGACACACGTCTCTCTCTTCTATTTGTATGTGTGTGATGTCACACTCATCTGTCCCCAGAGCCCGATGACATGTCTCCGGCCTCAAAGCATAAAACACAGAGCATCAACCACGAGCTGACGGACGGCTCTGCACACGCCACGCTCCAGGTACCACTGCTGCGCACAGACAGGAAGTGATAGGAATAATAATAATAATAAAAATACTAATAATACATTGTACATTTATAGCACCATTTTTGACACTCAAATCTGATTTACAACGGGATATTTTAAAGTGAAACAAAAATAAAAAGCTATAATACCCGGTCGTCAGGGTTCACACTCAGTTCTGGCGCCCGGATCACGGACTTTCTGATTGGTGAAACGATGGAGGACGGGACATCGAAATGAAAACAATAACAAGATTTAGAGGCTGGAAAAATAATTTAGAAATTCAAATATCTCTGAACTACTGTTATCAGTTAAAGAAGGATTGGAAAAGAGCAGTTTATTATTATGACAGATTAGAGCCCTTTAATGATGACAGATTAGGGCCCTTTAATGATGACAGATTAGGCTCTTTAATGATGACAGATTAGGCCCTTTAATGATGACAGATTAGAGCCCTTTAATGATGACAGATTAGAGCCCTTTAATGATGACAGATTAGAGCCCTTTAATGATGACAGATTAGGCCCTTTAATGATGACAGATTAGGGCCCTTTAATGATGACAGATCAGAGCCCTTTAATGACAGATTAGGCCCCTTTAATGATGACAGATTAGGGCCCTTTAGAGACGACAGATTAGGGCCCTTTAATGACCCTTTAATAATGACAGATTAGGGCTCTTTAATGATGACAGATTAGGCCCCTTTAATGATGACAGATTAGGGCCCTTTAATGATGACAGATTAGGCCCTTTAATGATGACAGATTAGGGCCCTTTAATGATGACAGATTAGAGCCCTTTTAAATGACAGATTAGGCCCTTTAATGATGACAGATTAGGCCCTTTAATGATGACAGATTAGGGCCCTTTAATGATGACAGATTAGAGCCCTTTTAATGATGACAGATTAGGCCCTTTAATGATGACAGATTAGGGCCCTTTAATGACGACAGATCAGAGCCCTTTAATGACAGATTAGGCCCCTTTAATGATGACAGATTAGGGCCCTTTAATGATGACAGATTAGGGCCCTTTAGAGACGACAGATTAGGGCCCTTTAATGACCCTTTAATGATGACAGATTAGGCCCTTTAATTATGACAGATTAGGGCCCTTTAATGATGACAGATTAGAGCCCTTTAATTATGACAGATTAGGCCCTTTAATGATGACAGATTAGGCCCTTTAATGATGACAGATTAGGGCCCTTTAATGATGACAAATTAGGGCCCTTTAATGATGACAGATTAGGCCCTTTAATGATGACAGATTAGGCCCTTTAATGATGACAGATTAGGGCCCTTTAATGATGACAGATTAGGGCCCTTTAATGATGACAGATTAGGGCCCTTTAATGATGACAGATTAGGCCCCTTTAATGATGACAGATTAGGGCCCTTTAATGATGACAGATTAGGGCCCTTTAATGATGACAGATTAGGGCCCTTTACTGATGACAGATTAGGGCCCTTTAATGCTGACAGATTAGGGCCCTTTAATGATGACTGGACAGGAACATCTTACATCTTCTGTGTGTTGTCTGCAGAGCGCTCCACAGGCCGAGAGCGGTGACCATGACAACGAGGAAGGCCATCTGGTTTACCATGAAGGACTTCTGCTCAATGGAAAATGTACGGCTTCCAATAACACATGTTAAAGCTCGGGTACCTAACTTTAGTGATACATGAGTTTTATTTGTTCAAGCAGAAACAGTTTTGTAAAAGTAAAATGTTATGAACGAACAGACCACAATACTTCAGTATATTGTTAAAAATGTAATTGTTTAAATAGTAATGCAGAGCCCTGAGAGTTACTATCTGACTCTATGGGCTCAGAGCTGATTGGCTGAGAGACGGGGGTCACTTACAGCTAAGAAACACAGCAGCTGCTTATACTGTATATTTGTGAGCTCCTTGTGTCTGTGTCCTGTCTGTGTACTGCAACATTGACATTTCCCCACTCATTATTAGTAATTCCTTGTTCTCACTGCTGTGTTGCCATGGATACGGCTCAGGTACAGTAATGAGAGAGCTGAGATTTAAACTGTATTAATCGAAGGTAGTGTGCGCTGGAACTGACCGTGGGATAATCTGATGCTTCTACGACCAAAAACCATGTGTCAAAGAGAATCTGATGCTTCTACGACCATAAACCATGTGTCAAAGAGAATCTGATGTTCACAGACGACCATAAACCATGTGTCAAAGAGAATCTGATGTTTACAGACGACCAAAAACCATGTGTCAAAGAGAATCTGATGCTTCTACGACCATAAACCATGTGTCAAAGAGAATCTGATGCTTCTACGACCATAAACCATGTGTCAAAGAGAATCTGATGCTTCTACGACCATAAACCATGTGTCAAAGAGAATCTGATGCTTCTACGACCATAAACCATGTGTCAAAGAGAATCTGATGCTTTTACGACCATAAACCATGTGTCAAAGAGAATCTGATGCTTCTACGACCATAAACCATGTGTCAAAGAGAATCTGATGCTTCTACGACCATAAACCATGTGTCAAAGAGAATCTGATGTTTATAGACGACCATAAACCATGTGTCGAAGAGAATCTGATGTTTACAGACGACCATAAACCATGTGTCGAAGAGAATCTGATGTTTACAGACGACCATAAACCATGTGTCAAAGAGAATCTGATGTTCACAGACGACCATAAACCATGTGTCAAAGAGAATCTGATGTTTACAGACGACCATAAACCATGTGTCAAAGAGAATCTGATGTTCACAGACGACCATAAACCATGTGTCTAAGAGAATCTGATGTTTACAGACGACCATAAACCATGTGTCAAAGAGAATCTGATGTTCACAGACGACCATAAACCATGTGTCAAAGAGAATCTGATGTTCACAGACGACCATAAACCATGTGTCAAAGAGAATCTGATGTTCACAGACGACCATAAACCATGTGTCAAAGAGAATCTGATGTTTACAGACGACCATAAACCATGTGTCAAAGAGAATCTGATGTTTACAGACGACCATAAACCATGTGTCAAAGAGAATCTGATGTTTACAGACGACCATAAACCATGTGTCAAAGAGAATCTGATGTTTACAGACGACCATAAACCATGTGTCAAAGAGAATCTGATGTTTACAGACGACCATAAACCATGTGTCAAAGAGAATCTGATGTTTACAGACGACCATAAACCATGTGTCAAAGAGAATCTGATGTTTACAGACGACCATAAACCATGTGTCAAAGAGAATCTGATGTTTACAGACGACCATAAACCATGTGTCAAAGAGAATCTGATGTTTACAGACGACCATAAACCATGTGTCAAAGAGAATCTGATGTTTACAGACGACCATAAACCATGTGTCAAAGAGAATCTGATGTTTACAGACGACCATAAACCATGTGTCAAAGAGAATCTGATGTTTACAGACAACCATAAACCTTGTGTCAAGGAGAATCTGATGTTCACAGACGACCATAAACCATGTGCCAAAGAGAATCTGATGTTTACAGACGACCATAAACCATGTGTCAAAGAGAATCTGATGTTTACAGACGACCATAAACCATGTGTCAAAGAGAATCTGATGTTCACAGACGACCATAAACCATGTGTCAAAGAGAATCTGATGTTTACAGACGACCATAAACCATGTGTCAAAGAGAATCTGATGTTTACAGACGACCATAAACCATGTGTCAAAGAGAATCTGATGTTTACAGACGACCATAAACCATGTGTCAAAGAGAATCTGATGTTTACAGACGACCATAAACCATGTGTCAAAGAGAATCTGATGTTTACAGACGACCATAAACCATGTGTCAAAGAGAATCTGATGTTTACAGACGACCATAAACCATGTGTCAAAGAGAATCAGATGATTTACAGACGACCATAAACCATGTGTCAAAGAGAATCTGATGTTTACAGACGACCATAAACCATGTGTCAAAGAGAATCTGATGTTTACAGACGACCATAAACCATGTGTCAAAGAGAATCTGATGTTTACAGACGACCATAAACCATGTTCAAGGCATGTGTCAAAGAAGAGAATCTGATGTTTACAGACGACCATAAACCATGTGTCAAGAGAATCTGATGTTACAGACGACCAAAACATGTGTCAAAGAGAATCTGATGTTTACAGACGACCATAAACCATGTGTCAAAGAGAATCTGATGTTTACAGACGACCATAAACCATGTGTCAAAGAGAATCTGATGTTTACAGACGACCATAAACCATGTGTCAAAGAGAATCTGATGTTTACAGACGACCATAAACCATGTGTCAAAGAGAATCTGATGTTTACAGACGACCATAAACCATGTGTCAAAGAGAATCTGATGTTTACAGACGACCATAAACCATGTGTCAAAGAGAATCTGATGTTTACAGACGACCATAAACCATGTGTCAAAGAGAATCTGATGTTTACAGACGACCATAAACCATGTGTCAAAGAGAATCTGATGTTTACAGACGACCATAAACCATGTGTCAAAGAGAATCTGATGTTTACAGACGACCATAAACCAGTGTCAAGAGAATCTGATGTTTACAGACGACATAAACCATGTGTTAAGAGAATCTGATGTTTACAGACGACCATAAACCATGTGTCAAAGAGAATCTGATGTTTACAGACGACCATAAACCATGTGTCAAAGAGAATCTGATGTTTACAGACGACCATAAACCATGTGTCAAAGAGAATCTGATGTTTACAGACGACCATAAACCATGTGTCAAAGAGAATCTGATGTTTACAGACGACCATAAACCATGTGTCAAAGAGAATCTGATGTTTACAGACGACCATAAACCATGTGTCAAAGAGAATCTGATGTTTACAGACGACCATAAACCATGTGTCAAAGAGAATCTGATGTTTACAGACGACCATAAACCATGTGTCAAAGAGAATCTGATGTTTACAGACGAGGTGGTGTCGACTCTGGGGAAAGGTGCGTTCGGAAAAGTGGCCAAATGCTACGATCGAGAACGGTGAGGACTGAACCTGTGTTTACTGCGTTTGAAGTGAGGCCCCTCCCACCACCAACAGCACACACACCTTTATTATGTGGGGGAAGTGTCTTGCCTAAGGACACAACCACAGTTTGGCACTTTACAGCCGTAGCCGCCCCACTGTGGCACCTGCTGTTCCCAGAGGTCTCCCATCACAGGACTAACCCATGCTTAGCTTCAGAGGTCAGACAGGATCTAACTCTCTGTGTCGTCTGCTGTTCACATAAACACAACAAAACAGGCATGTGTTACATCCTCAGCTCCAGACTCCTGGTCACCAGGGGGCGCTGTGACAGAATACAAATACTTACATTGACCGCATTACTATAAAGTTCACAACGTTAAAAGAACTTCTAGCAGTGGATTATTGTGCAGAAAGTACTAAAGTATAAAGTCATGTTTTTAATCTGCTGTTGCCATGGCAGCGGTGAGTTTGTTGCTGTTAAAATTGTGAGAAACATCGACTGCTTCAGTGAAGTGGCTCGGTCTGAGATCACGGTCCTGGAAGAGATCAACGCTCTGGACGACGACAACACGTTGTGAGTGACGCAGTGATGTGGGGTTGTAGACCCAGGACTGAGGCTGTAGACCCAGGACCGAGGCTGTAGACCCAGGACTGAGGCTGTAGACCCAGGACCGAGGCTGTAGACCCAGGACTGAGGCTGTAGACCCAGGACTGAGGCTGTAGACCCAGGACCGAGGCTGTAGACCCAGGACCGAGGCTGTAGACCCAGGACTGAGGCTGTAGACCCAGGACTCAGGCTGTAGACCCAGGACTGAGGCTGTAGACCCAGGACTCAGGCTGTAGACCCAGGACTGAGGCTGTAGACCCAGGACTGAGGCTGTAGACCCAGGACTGAGGCTGTAGACCCAGGACTGAGGCTGTAGGCCCAGGACTGAGGCTGTAGACCCAGGACTGAGGCTGTAGACCCAGGACCGAGGCTGTAGACCCAGGACTCCCTTCTCTCCTTAGTGCCTGTGTGCGGATGCTGGACTGGTTCGATCACTGTGGTCACGTCTGTATCGTCTTCGAGCTCCTGGGACTCAGTACCTGTGAGTTCCTGCAGCAGAACCACTTCCTGCCCTTCAGTCTGGACCAGATCCGACACATGGCCTTTCAGCTGTTCAGGGCCGTCTGCTGTGAGTTACTTTCACTTTCAATCTCTGAGGAAGTTAAATGTATTTATCAAAGACAGAAGGACATAAACATGTTGTGTGTCCTCCAAGAAGTCTCTCCATCTTTCACTTCAGTATTTACTTCATATCATGTGTGTAGTGTGTTTTAATGTGTGTGTGTGTGTGTGTAGTCCTCCACAGAAACAAGCTGACGCACACCGACCTGAAGCCTGAGAACATTCTTTTGGTCTGCTCTGACTTCGATCTCGAATACAACCAAGAAAAGGTAAAAATATATATTATTATTATTATTATTATTATCCAAGAAAAACACATGATCTTTGGGAAATTACATGTTCGGAATCATTAGAAAACTCTGGACTCTCTCTGGTTTCTCTCTGGTCTCTCTCTCTGGTCTCTCTCTGGTCTCTCTCTGGTTTCTCTCTGGTCTCTCTCTCTGGTCTCTCTCTGGTCTCTCTCTGGTCTCTCTCTGGTCTCTCTCTCTGGTCTCTCTCTGGTCTCTCTCTGGTCTCTCTGGTCTCTCTCTCTGGTCTCTCTCTGGTCTCTCTCTGGTCTCTCTCTGGACTCTCTCTGGTCTCTCTCTGGACTCTCTCTGGTCTCTCTGGCCTCTCTCTGGTCTCTCTCTGGTCTCTCTCTGGACTCTCTCTGGTCTCTCTCTCTGGTCCCTCTCTCTGGTCTCTCTCTGGACTCTCTCTGGTCTCTCTCTGGTCTCTCTCTGGTCCATTTCCGTTTGAATAGTTTTTGTGTAGTTTTGACTTTTTTGTGTGTTTTTTTGCAGCGACGAAACGAGAAGACGTTGAAAAACATCGATGTGAAAGTCGTGGATTTTGGGACCGCGACCTTCGACCACGAGCGCCACGAGTCTCTGGTGTCTACACGGCATTACCGCGCCCCAGAGGTCATCCTCGGTACTGCAGCAGACACACAACAGTCTGGTCTCTCTCTTGTCTCTCTCTCTGGTCTCTCTCTGGTCTCTCTCTCTGGTCTCTCTCTGGTCTCTCTCTGGTCTCTCTCTGGTCTCTCTCTGGTCTCTTTCTGGTCTCTTTCTGGTCTCCCTCTGGTCTCTCTCTGGTCTCCCTCTGGTCTCCCTCTGGTCTCCCTCTGGTCTCCCTCTGGTCTCCCTCTGGTCTCCCTCTGGTCTCCCTCTGGTCTCTCTCTGGTCTCTCTCTCCGGTCTCTCTCTGGTCTCTCTCTGGTCCCTCTCTGGTCTCTCTCTGGTCTCTCTCTGGTCTCTCTCTGGTCTCTCTCTGGTCTCTCTCTGGTCTCTCTCTGGTCTCTCTCTGGTCTCTCTCTGGTCTCTCTCTGGTCTCTCTCTGGTCTCTCTCTCCGGTCTCTCTCTGGTCTCTCTCTGGTCCCTCTCTGGTCTCTCTCTGGTCTCTCTCTGGTCTCTCTCTGGTCTCTCTCTGGTCTCTCTCTGGTCTCTCTCTGGTCTCTCTCTGGTCTCTCTCTCCGGTCTCTCTCTGGTCTCTCTCTGGTCCCTCTTTGGTCTCTCTCTGGTCTCTCTCTGGTCTCTCTCTGGTCTCTCTCTGGTCTCTCTCTGGTCTCTCTCTGGTCTCTCTCTGGTCTCTCTCTGGTCTCTCTCTGGTCTCTCTCTGGTCTCTCTGTATAAATGTGTTTCTGTTTCAGATCTGGGCTGGAACCAGTCGTGTGACGTGTGGAGTCTTGGTTGTGTTTTGATGGAGTTCTACCTCGGACGGACCCTTTTCCCAGTAACTCAAACACACACACACAAACACACACACACACACACACAGACACACACAAAGACACGTACACACACACACACAAAGACACACACACACACACACACTGTGTAAATTCCCTGGTTGTGTTGTCAGACCCACGACAGTCGGGAGCACCTGGCCATGATGGAGCGGGTCCTGGGTTCGATCCCCGCCCACCTGCTCCAACAGACAAAGTGAGCTGTGATTGTGTGTGTTCAGTTTAACGACGTGGCACAGACTCACGGTTGTGTTTTGTCAGAAAGAAACACTACGTCCACAACGACCGCCTGCAGGAGAACGTCACGAGCAGAGACCAGTACATCCACGAGCACTGCAGACCTCTGAAGGTAACGGCACGGTCTCTACGGGTCTCTCTCTGGTCTCTCTCTGGTCTCTCTCTCTGGTCTCTCTCTGGTCTCTCTCTGGTCTCTCTTTGGTCCCTCTCTGGTCTCTCTCTGGTCTCGCTCTGGTCTCTCTGGTCTCGCTCTGGTCTCTCTGGTCTCTCTCTGGTCTCTCTCTAGTCTCTCTCTGGTCTCTCTCTGGTCTCTCTCTGGTCTCTCTTTGGTCCCTCTCTGGTCTCTCTCTAGTCTCTCTCTGGTCTCTCTCTGGTCTCTCTCTGGTCTCTCTTTGGTCCCTCTCTGGTCTCTCTCTGGTCTCTCTCTGGTCTCTCTCTGGTCTCTCTTTGGTCTCTCTTTGGTGCCTCTCTGGTCTCTCTCTAGTCTCTCTCTGGTCCCTCTCTGGTCTCTCTCTGGTCTCTCTCTGGTCTCTCTCTGGTCTCTCTTTGGTCTCTCTTTGGTCTCTCTCTGGTCTCTCTTTGGTCCCTCTCTGGTCTCTCTCTAGTCTCTCTCTGGTCTCTCTCTGGTCTCTCTCTGGTCTCGCTCTGGTCTCTCTTTGGTCCCTCTCTGGTCTCCCTCTAGTCTCTCTCTGGTCTCTCTCTGGTCTCTCTCTGGTCTCTCTTTGGTCCCTCTCTGGTCTCTCTCTAGTCTCTCTCTGGTCTCTCTTTGGTCTCTCTCTGGTCTCTCTTTGGTCCCTCTCTGGTCTCTCTCTGGTCTCTCTCTGGTCTCGCTCTGGTCTCTCTTTGGTCCCTCTCTGGTCTCTCTCTAGTCTCTCTCTGGTCTCTCTCTGGTCTCTCTTTGGTCCCTCTCTGGTCTCTCTGGTCTCTCTCTGGTCTCTCTTTGGTCTCTCTCTGGTCTCTCTTTGGTCTCTCTCTGGTCTCTCTTTGGTCCCTCTCTGGTCTCTCTCTAGTCTCTCTCTGGTCTCTCTCTGGTCTCTCTCTGGTCTCGCTCTGGTCTCTCTTTGGTCCCTCTCTGGTCTCCCTCTAGTCTCTCTCTGGTCTCTCTTTGGTCCCTCTCTGGTCTCTCTCTGGTCTCTCTTTGGTCTCTCTCTGGTCTCTCTTTGGTCCCTCTCTGGTCTCTCTCTGGTCTCTCTCTGGTCTCTCTCTGGTCTCTCTTTGGTCCCTCTCTGGTCTCTCTCTAGTCTCTCTCTGGTCTCTCTCTGGTCTCGCTCTGGTCTCTCTTTGGTCCCTCTCTGGTCTCTCTCTAGTCTCTCTCTGGTCTCTCCCTGGTCTCTCTCTGGTCTCTCTTTGGTCCCTCTCTGGTCTCTCTCTAGTCTCTCTCTGGTCTCGCTCTGGTCTCTCTCTGGTCTCTCTTTGGTCCCTCTCTGGTCTCTCTCTGGTCTCTCTCTGGTCTCTCTCTGGTCTCTCTCTGGTCTCTCTTTGGTCCCTCTCTGGTCTCTCTCTAGTCTCTCTCTGGTCTCTCTCTGGTCTCTCTCTGGTCTCTCTCTGGTCTCTCTTTGGTCTCTCTCTGGTCTCGCGCTCGTCTCTCTCTGGTCTCTCTTTGGTCTCGCGCTCGTCTCTCTCTGGTCTCTGGATTATTTTTTGTGTTCATGATTGTGTGTGTTCATGGTTGATGGTTGTGTGTTGATGGTTGTGTGTTCATGTGTGTATTGTGTGTTCAGCAGTACATGCAGAGCTGCAGTGTGTGTGTTGATGGTTGTGTGTTCATGTGTGTGTTGTGTGTTGATGTGTGTGTTGTGTGTTCATGTATGTGTTGTGTGTTCATGTGTGTTTTGTGTGTTCATGTGTGTGTTGTGTGTTCAGCAGTACATGCAGAGCTGCAGTGATGAGGAGAAGCAGCTGTTTGACCTCCTGTCCCTGATGCTTCAGTACGATGTAGTTCGCAGGATCACCCTGGAGGAGGCGCTGTGGCACCCATTCTTCAGCCCCATCAGAGCCAAGAAGAAGCAGTGCAGCTAACGCTAACGTTTGTTTTTACTAATGTGAGAATCTCTGGTCTCTCTCTGGTCTCTCTCTCTGGTCTCTCTCTGGTCTCTCTCTGGTCTCTCTCTCTGGTCTCTCTCTGGTCTCTCTCTGGTCTCTCTCTCTGGTCTCTCTCTGGTCTCTCTCTGGTCTCTCTCTCTGGTCTCTCTCTCTGGTCTCTCTCTGGTCTCTGGTCTCTCTCTGGTCTCTCTCTGGTCTCTCTCTGGTCTCTCTCTCTGGTCTCTCTCTGGTCTCTCACTGGTCTCTCTCTGGTCTCTCTCTCTGGTCTCTCTCTGGTCTCTCTCTGGTCTCTCTCTCTGGTCTCTCTCTGGTCTCTCTCTGGTCTCTCTCTGGTCTCTCTCTCTGGTCTCTCTCTGGTCTCTCTCTGGTCTCTCTCTCTGGTCTCTCTCTGGTCTCTCTCTGGTCTCTCTCTCTGGTCTCTCTCTGGTCTCTCTCTCTGGTCTCTCTCTGGTCGTTCTCTCTGGTCTCTCTCTCTGGTCTCTCTCTGGTCTCTCTCTGGTCTCTCTCTGGTCTCTCTCTCTGGTCTCTCTCTGGTCTCTCTCTGGTCTCTCTCTCTGGTCTCTCTCTCTGGTCTCTCTCTGGTCTCTCTCTGGTCTCTCTCTGGTCTCTCTCTCTGGTCTCTCTCTGGTCTCTCTCTGGTCTCTCTCTCTGGTCTCTCTCTCTGGTCTCTCTCTGGTCTCTGGTCTCTCTCTGGTCTCTCTCTGGTCTCTCTCTGGTCTCTCTCTCTGGTCTCTCTCTCTAGTCTCTCTCTGGTCTCTCTCTGGTCTCTCTCTCTGGTCTCTCTCTCTGGTCTCTCTCTGGTCTCTATCTGGTCTCTCTCTGGTCTCTCTCTCTGGTCTCTCTCTCTGGTCTCACTCTGGTCTCTCTCTGGTCTCACTCTGGTCTCACTCTGGTCTCACTCTGGTCTCTCTCTGGTCTCACTCTGGTCTCTCTCTGGTCTCACTCTGGTCTCACTCTGGTCTCTCTCTGGTCTCTCTCTGGTCTCTCTCTCTGGTCTCTCTTTGGTCTCTCTCTGGTCTCTCTCTCTGGTCTCACTCTGGTCTCTCTCTGGTCTCTCTCTGGTCTCTCTCTGGTCTCTCTCTGGTCTCTCTCTCTGGTCTCACTCTGGTCTCTCTCTGGTCTCTCTCTGGTCTCTCTCTGGTCTCTCTCTCTGGTCTCTCTTTGGTCTCTCTCTGGTCTCTCTCTCTGGTCTCACTCTGGTCTCACTCTGGTCTCACTCTGGTCTCTCTCTGGTCTCACTCTGGTCTCTCTCTGGTCTCACTCTGGTCTCACTCTGGTCTCTCTCTGGTCTCTCTCTGGTCTCTCTCTGGTCTCTCTCTCTGGTCTCTCTCTGGTCTCTCTCTGGTCTCTCTCTCTGGTCTCTCTTTGGTCTCTCTCTGGTCTCACTCTGGTCTCTCTCTGGTCTCTCTGGTCTCTCTCTGGTCTCTCTCTGGTCTCTCTCTCTGGTCTCTCTCTGGTCTCTCTCTGGTCTCTCTCTCTGGTCTCTCTCTGGTCTCTCTCTGGTCTCTCTCTCTGGTCTCTCTCTCTGGTCTCTCTCTGGTCTCTGGTCTCTCTCTGGTCTCTCTCTGGTCTCTCTCTGGTCTCTCTCTGGTCTCTCTCTCTGGTCTCTCTCTCTAGTCTCTCTCTGGTCTCTCTCTCTGGTCTCTCTCTCTGGTCTCTCTCTGGTCTCTCTCTCTGGTCTCTCTCTCTGGTCTCACTCTGGTCTCTCTCTGGTCTCACTCTGGTCTCTCTCTGGTCTCACTCTGGTCTCTCTCTGGTCTCACTCTGGTCTCTCTCTGGTCTCACTCTGGTCTCTCTCTGGTCTCTCTCTGGTCTCTCTCTCTGGTCTCTCTTTGGTCTCTCTCTGGTCTCTCTCTCTGGTCTCACTCTGGTCTCTCTCTGGTCTCTCTATATGAAACACAGGTCTCTCTCTGGTCTCTCTCTATGGTCTCACACTGAGGTCTCTCTCTGGTCTCTCTCTGGTCTCTCTCTCTGGTCTCTCTCTCTGGTCTCTCTCTTGGTCTCTCTCTGGTCTCACTCTCTCTGGTCTCACTCTGGTCTCACTCTGGATCCACTATGGTCTCAGAGAGACCAGTGGACTTCAGGAGGTCTCACTCTGGTCTCTATGAAACACTGGTCTCACTCTGGTCTCCAAGGAGGTTTGGATCCATATGAAACACAGAGAGACCAGTGGACTTCAGGAGGTTTGGATCCATATGAAACACAGAGAGACCAGTGGACTTCAGGAGGTTTGGATCCATATGAAACACAGAGAGACCAGTGGACTTCAGGAGGTTTGGATCCATATGAAACACAGAGAGACCAGTGGACTTCAGGAGGTTTGGATCCATATGAAACACAGAGAGACCAGTGGACTTCAGGAGGTTTGGATCCATATGAAACACAGAGAGACCAGTGGACTTCAGGAGGTTTGGATCCATATGAAACACAGAGAGACCAGTGGACTTCAGGAGGTTTGGATCCATATGAAACACAGAGAGCCAGACTCAGTTGGATCAGAACACTTTCAGGAGGTTTGGATCCATATGAAACACAGAGAGACCAGTGGACTTCAGGAGGTTTGGATCCATATGAAACACAGAGAGACCAGTGGACTTCAGGAGGTTTGGATCCATATGAAACACAGAGAGACCAGTGGACTTCAGGAGGTTTTGGATCCATATGAAACACAGAGAGACCAGTGGACTTCAGGAGGTTTGGATCCATATGAAACACAGAGAGACCAGTGGACTTCAGGAGGTTTGGATCCATATGAAACACAGAGAGACCAGTGGACTTCAGGAGGTTTGGATCCATATGAAACACAGAGAGACCAGTGGACTTCAGGAGGTTTGGATCCATATGAAACACAGAGAGACCAGTGGACTTCAGGAGGTTTGGATCCATATGAAACACAGAGAGACCAGTGGACTTCAGGAGGTTTGGATCCATATGAAACACAGAGAGACCAGTGGACTTCAGGAGGTTTGGATCCATATGAAACACAGAGACCAGTGGACTTCAGGAGGTTTGGATCCATATGAAACACAGAGAGACCAGTGGACTTCAGGAGGTTTGGATCCATATGAAACACAGAGAGACCAGTGGACTTCAGGAGGTTTGGATCCATATGAAACACAGAGAGACCAGTGGACTTCAGGAGGTTTGGATCCATATGAAACACAGAGAGACCAGTGGACTTCAGGAGGTTTGGATCCATATGAAACACAGAGAGACCAGTGGACTTCAGGAGGTTTGGATCCATATGAAACACAGAGAGACCAGTGGACTTCAGGAGGTTTGGATCCATATGAAACACAGAGACCAGTGGACTTCAGGAGGTTTGGATCCATATGAAACACAGAGAGACCAGTGGACTTCAGGAGGTTTGGATCCATATGAAACACAGAGAGAGACCAGTGGACTTCAGGAGGTTTGGATCCATATGAAACACAGAGAGACCAGTGGACTTCAGGAGGTTTGGATCCATATGAAACACAGAGAGACCAGTGGACTTCAGGAGGTTTGGATCCATATGAAACACAGAGAGACCAGTGGACTTCAGGAGGTTTGGATCCATATGAAACACAGAGAGACCAGTGGACTTCAGGAGGTTTGGATCCATATGAAACACAGAGAGACCAGTGGACTTCAGGAGGTTTGGATCCATATGAAACACAGAGAGACCAGTGGACTTCAGGAGGTTTGGATCCATATGAAACACAGAGAGACCAGTGGACTTCAGGAGGTTTGGATCCATATGAAACACAGAGAGACCAGTGGACTTCAGGAGGTTTGGATCCATATGAAACACAGAGAGACCAGTGGACTTCAGGAGGTTTGGATCCATATGAAACACAGAGAGACCAGTGGACTTCAGGAGGTTTGGATCCATATGAAACACAGAGAGACCAGTGGACTTCAGGAGGTTTGGATCCATATGAAACACAGAGAGACCAGTGGACTTCAGGAGGTTTGGATCCATATGAAACACAGAGAGACCAGTGGACTTCAGGAGGTTTGGATCCATATGAAACACAGAGAGACCAGTGGACTTCAGGAGGTTTGGATCCATATGAAACACAGAGAGACCAGTGGACTTCAGGAGGTTTGGATCCATATGAAACACAGAGAGACCAGTGGACTTCAGGAGGTTTGGATCCATATGAAACACAGAGAGACCAGTGGACTTCAGGAGGTTTGGATCCATATGAAACACAGAGAGACCAGTGGACTTCAGGAGGTTTGGATCCATATGAAACACAGAGAGACCAGTGGACTTCAGGAGGTTTGGATCCATATGAAACACAGAGAGACCAGTGGACTTCAGGAGGTTTGGATCCATATGAAACACACAGTGGACTTCGGAGACAGTGGACTTCAGGAGGTTTGGATCCATATGAAACACAGAGAGACCAGTGGACTTCAGGAGGTTTGGATCCATATGAAACACACAGAGAGACCAGTGGACTTCAGGAGGTTTGGATCCATATGAAACACAGAGAGACCAGTGGACTTCAGGAGGTTTGGATCCATATGAAACACAGAGAGACCAGTGGACTTCAGGAGGTTTGGATCCATATGAAACACAGAGAGACCAGTGGACTTCAGGAGGTTTGGATCCATATGAAACACAGAGAGACCAGTGGACTTCAGGAGGTTTGGATCCATATGAAACACAGAGAGACCAGTGGACTTCAGGAGGTTTGGATCCATATGAAACACAGAGAGACCAGTGGACTTCAGGAGGTTTGGATCCATATGAAACACAGAGAGACCAGTGGACTTCAGGAGGTTTGGATCCATATGAAACACAGAGAGACCAGTGGACTTCAGGAGGTTTGGATCCATATGAAACACAGAGAGACCAGTGGACTTCAGGAGGTTTGGATCCATATGAAACACAGAGAGACCAGTGGACTTCAGGAGGTTTGGATCCATATGAAACACAGAGAGACCAGTGGACTTCAGGAGGTTTGGATCCATATGAAACACAGAGAGACCAGTGGACTTCAGGAGGTTTGGATCCATATGAAACACAGAGAGACCAGTGGACTTCAGGAGGTTTGGATCCATATGAAACACAGAGAGACCAGTGGACTTCAGGAGGTTTGGATCCATATGAAACACAGAGAGACCAGTGGACTTCAGGAGGTTTGGATCCATATGAAACACAGAGAGACCAGTGGACTTCAGGAGGTTTGGATCCATATGAAACACAGAGAGACCAGTGGACTTCAGGAGGTTTGGATCCATATGAAACACAGAGAGACCAGTGGACTTCAGGAGGTTTGGATCCATATGAAACACAGAGAGACCAGTGGACTTCAGGAGGTTTGGATCCATATGAAACACAGAGAGACCAGTGGACTTCAGGAGGTTTGGATCCATATGAAACACAGAGAGACCAGTGGACTTCAGGAGGTTTGGATCCATATGAAACACAGAGAGACCAGTGGACTTCAGGAGGTTTGGATCCATATGAAACACAGAGAGACCAGTGGACTTCAGGAGGTTTGGATCCATATGAAACCTTTTCACTTCCCAAATGTGTAGTTTCTCCAAAGAAACGCTCTGAACGTTTTCACAGAGACACAAACACACGGTGGTTAGAAAAACATTTTATTCACTTTTTTTTTGTGCATAAATGTGAAACTTTGTTGGTTTTTCCAGTTTCATTACAAATTGTCGCAAGTCACTTTGTTTCAACGATATAAAAACCTTCTATTTTAGTTTTTTGGCACTAAACATAAAGTCAAGTCTGAAACAGTAACAAGTAAAAGTAAAGACACTTTTCGTAAACTCCAAAACCCAGATTATTTATTTTCTGATACATTCGTGAACTGGAACAAAACAGGAAAGTACTTTTTTATATTGGTAAAAGGTAAAATGTCCAAACTTTAAAGAAGGATTTAACTGGAACTGGAGGAAAACAGAAGAAAAGATAAATTTGATCAATATTTATATGTTTTTAGGTGATCAAAATAAATAGGATGCATTATTTTGTCATAAAGTAAAATAAACTCTTAACTATAAAATACACAGATAAAGAAGTATAAATGCACTTCCACCGCATCAGGACGGAGCTTCAGACGCAGCTCATTCATTTCACTGGGAAAAGATCTGAAGGAAAAACATGTGACATCACAGAGAAAGGATTCGACAAGTTTGAGACCAGAGAAATTAGACACTTTAGTTTGACCAGGAGTAGAGTAGAGTAGGGTAGAGTAGAGTAGAGTAGGGTAGAGTGCAGTAGAGTAGAGTAGAGTAGGGTAGAGTAGAGTAGAGTAGAGTAGAGTGCAGTAGAGTAGAGTAGAGTAGGGTAGAGTAGAGTAGAGTGCAGTAGAGTAGAGTAGAGTAGAGTGCAGTAGAGTAGAGTAGAGTAGAGTGCAGTAGAGTAGAGTAGAGTAGAGTGCAGTAGAGTGCAGTAGAGTAGAGTAGAGTAGAGTAGAGTAGGGTAGAGTACAGTAGAGTAGAGTAGAGTACAGTAGAGTGCAGTAGAGTGCAGTAGAGTACAGTAGAGTAGAGTAGAGTAGAGTAGAGTGCAGTAGAGTGGAGTAGAGTAGAGTAGAGTGCAGTAGAGTAGAGTAGAGTAGAGTAGAGTAGAGTAGAGTAGGGTAGAGTAGAGTGCAGTAGAGTAGAGTAGAGTAGAGTGCAGTAGAGTAGAGTAGAGTAGAGTAGAGTAGGGTAGAGTACAGTAGAGTAGAGTAGAGTAGAGTAGAGTAGAGTGCAGTAGAGTGCAGTAGAGTACAGTAGAGTAGAGTAGAGTAGAGTAGAGTGCAGTAGAGTGCAGTAGAGTAGAGTAGAGTAGAGTAGAGTAGAGTAGAGTAGGGTAGAGTACAGTAGAGTAGAGTAGAGTAGAGTAGAGTGCAGTAGAGTGCAGTAGAGTACAGTAGAGTAGAGTAGAGTAGAGTAGAGTGCAGTAGAGTGGAGTAGAGTAGAGTAGAGTGCAGTAGAGTAGAGTAGAGTAGAGTAGAGTAGAGTAGAGTAGGGCTGGTGTGAACAGGGCTTCTGGTCTCGGTGCCTACAGACTCTGCAGAGGTCTGGTCTGTGGAGGACCTTTCTTCTTCTTCTTCTTCTTCTTTTTCTTCTTCTCTGCGTCAGTCTGTGGGTTGGTGACGTCACTGTCCGTGTGGTTGAACGAGTCCAAGTCTCGCTGCAGTCTGTGGTTCCGTTGCTCTGCGTCCTCTTTCTGCCGCTGCATGTGTTTGATGTGAGTCTCGGCGACGCTGTGGTTGCGCTTCTGCTGTTCCAGGGTCAGCCGCAAGAGGGCGACCTGCCGCTCCAGGACGGCATTACAGCGCTCCAGTCTGAGACAGGAGACAGGGGCCAGGGGGGAAGACAGGGGCCGGCGGGTGGGAGAGAGGGGCCAGGGGGGGGGGACAGGGGCCCGGGGGAGACAGGGGCCGGCGGGTGGGAGAGAGGGGCCGTGGGGGAGAAAAGGACGGGGGGGGGGGGGGGGGACATGGAAATACATTACTTTTTGTTGGGTTTACTGCGGTGTGTGTGTGTGTCTCTCTCTTTCTCTCTCTCTTTCTGTGTGTGTGTGTGTGTCTGTGTGTGTCTCTCTCTCTCTCTCTCTCTCTCTCTCTCTCTGTGTCAGAACAATGAAGAGTGGGCCCTTCAATGTCGGTTGCAGCTATATTTTTATTCTTATTATTTTGATGTCGAGTAGAGTAGAGTAGAGTAGGGTAGGGTAGGGTAGGGTAGGGTAGGGTATGGGTAGGGTAGGGTAGGGTATGGGTAGGGTAGGGTCCAAACTCACCTCTGGATCCGGGCCTGGTACTCCTCCCTCTGCTGGGCCATTTGTCGCTGCAGCTCCCCCAGCAGTGAGTGCAGGTCGCTGGGCTGCTCTGTCCCGGTCCTGCCCTCCTGCTCCTGGAGCTCTGGAGGTCCTGAGGGAAGGAAGACCTCAGAGCTGCCCGTGCTCAGGGGACTCAGGCTGGGATCAGAGCGGGACGTGGGGGTGGTGCAGGGGGCCGACTCAAACTGCTGCTGCACCAAGACCTGAGGGGGGAGGAGAGGGGAGAGAGGAGGGGGAGAGAGGAGGGGGAGAGAGAGGGGAGAGAGGGTGGAGAGAGGAGAGGAGAGAGGGTGGAGAGAGGAGAGGAGAGAGGGGAAAGAGAAGAGAGAGGGGGAGAGAGGAGAGGAGAGAGGGTGGAGAGAGGAGAGGAGAGAGGGGAAAGAGAAGAGAGAGGGGGAGAGAGGAGAGAGAGGAGAGAGAGGAGAGAGAGGGGAGAGAGGAGAGAGAGGAGTGAGAGAGGAGTGAGAGGAGGTCATGGCCTGTTTTTAAAAAGAATAATCTGAGTTGTACCTCTGTGTCTCTCGTCGTCTCCGTCGTTGCTAAACTCGAGCGTCTCTTTGCGTTTGGAGAAGGACTCTCTGTCTCCTCCCACGGGATGATGTCACACGACGACCACGACTCGTCCGCCTTCTGCTCGCCGCCATTTGGACCCGGCAGGTTCTGGAAGGAGCCGCTGAGGTTGTCGTAGGTGGAGGCCGAGCTGCTGAGAGAGGCCAGACCCTCGTTAGGAGCCTCTGGAGTCCAGCAGTCCAGGCCCGGGTCCAGGTCCAGGTCCGGGTCCCGTAGGTCGGTCCAGGCCTCGGTCCAGCTCAGGGCGTCTGCCTTTGGGAGAGGTTCCTCCAGGTGCCGCGGGGCCGGGCTGCAGGAGCGAGGAGCCAGGAAGAGGCAGGTGTCGGGATGTGAGGAGGTGTGACGGTGACCCAGAACTTTCTTTTGGTGAAACTCAGATTTAGAAACGAAGCTGAAGAAAGAAAACGACCTCTCACAGAAAGGAAGAGGAAAAAGTGCATCCACTGTGTCTAAGCGTTTCCCGGCTTCTGATTGGTTCAGAGTGTTACAGACACACCTCATTGGTTCTAGCAAAATTAAGCCTCTGTACCTTTGTGTTCAGTGTGTCGCCTCCTCTGTACCTGTGTGTTCAGTGTGTCGCCTCCTCTGTACCTGTGTGTTCAGTGTGTCGCCTCCTCTGTACCTGTTTGTTCAGTGTGTCGCCTCCTCTGTACCTGTGTGTTCAGTGTGTGGCCTCCTCTGTACCTGTGTGTCCAGTGTGTCGCCTCCTCTGTACCTGTGTGTTCAGTGTGTCGCCTCCTCTGTACCTGTGTGTCCAGTGTGTCGCCTCCTCTGTACCTGTGTGTTCAGTGTGTCGCCTCCTCTGTACTTGTGTGTTCAGTGTGTCGCCTCCTCTGTACCTGTGTGTCCAGTGTGTCGCCTCCTCTGTACCTTTGTGTTCAGTGTGTCGCCTCCTCTGTACCTGTGTGTCCAGTGTGTCGCCTCCTCTGTACCTTTGTGTTCAGTGTGTCGCCTCCTCTGTACCTGTGTGTCGCCTCCTCTGTACCTGTGTGTTCAGTGTGTCGCCTCCTCTGTACCTGTGTGTTCAGTGTGTCGCCTCCTCTGTACCTGTGTGTTCAGTGTGTCGCCTCCTCTGTACCTGTGTGTTCAGTGTGTCGCCTCCTCTGTACCTGTGTGTCCAGTGTGTCGCCTCCTCTGTACCTGTGTGTCCAGTGTGTGACCTCCTCTGTACCTGTGTGTCCAGTGTGTCGCCTCCTCTGTACCTGTGTGTCCAGTGTGTCGCCTCCTCTGTACCTGTGTGTTCAGTGTGTCGCCTCCTCTGTACCTGTGTGTTCAGTGTGTCGCCTCCTCTGTACCTGTGTGTTCAGTGTGTCGCCTCCTCTGTACCTGTGTGTCAGTGTGTGGCCTCCTCTGTACCTGTGTGTTCAGTGTGTCGCCTCCTCTGTACCTGTGTGTTCAGTGTGTCGCCTCCTCTGTACTTGTGTGTTCAGTGTGTCGCCTCCTCTGTACCTGTGTGTTCAGTGTGTCGCCTCCTCTGTACCTGTGTGTTCAGTGTGTCGCCTCCTCTGTACCTGTGTGTTCAGTGTGTCGCCTCCTCTGTACCTGTGTGTTCAGTGTGTCGCCTCCTCTGTACCTGTGTGTCCAGTGTGTCGCCTCCTCTGTACCTGTGTGTCCAGTGTGTGACCTCCTCTGTACCTGTGTGTCCAGTGTGTCGCCTCCTCTGTACCTGTGTGTTCAGTGTGTCGCCTCCTCTGTACCTGTGTGTCCAGTGTGTCGCCTCCTCTGTACCTGTGTGTTCAGTGTGTCGCCTCCTCTGTACCTGTGTGCTCAGTGTGTGGCCTCCTCTGTACCTGTGTGTCCAGTGTGTGGCCTCCTCTGTACCTGTGTGTTCAGTGTGTCGCCTCCTCTGTACCTGTGTGTTCAGTGTGTCGCCTCCTCTGTACCTGTTTGTTCAGTGTGTCGCCTCCTCTGTACCTGTGTGTTCAGTGTGTGGCCTCCTCTGTACCTGTGTGTCCAGTGTGTCGCCTCCTCTGTACCTGTGTGTTCAGTGTGTCGCCTCCTCTGTACCTGTGTGTCCAGTGTGTCGCCTCCTCTGTACCTGTGTGTTCAGTGTGTCGCCTCCTCTGTACCTGTGTGTTCAGTGTGTCGCCTCCTCTGTACCTGTGTGTCCAGTGTGTCGCCTCCTCTGTACCTTTGTGTTCAGTGTGTCGCCTCCTCTGTACCTGTGTGTCCAGTGTGTCGCCTCCTCTGTACCTTTGTGTTCAGTGTGTCGCCTCCTCTGTACCTGTGTGTCGCCTCCTCTGTACCTGTGTGTTCAGTGTGTCGCCTCCTCTGTACCTGTGTGTTCGTGTGTCGCCTCCTCTGTACCTGTGTGTTCAGTGTGTCGCCTCCTCTGTACCTGTGTGTTCAGTGTGTCGCCTCCTCTGTACCTGTGTGTCCAGTGTGTCGCCTCCTCTGTACCTGTGTGTCCAGTGTGTGACCTCCTCTGTACCTGTGTGTCCAGTGTGTCGCCTCCTCTGTACCTGTGTGTCCAGTGTGTCGCCTCCTCTGTACCTGTGTGTTCAGTGTGTCGCCTCCTCTGTACCTGTGTGTTCAGTGTGTCGCCTCCTCTGTACCTGTGTGTTCAGTGTGTCGCCTCCTCTGTACCTGTGTGTCCAGTGTGTGGCCTCCTCTGTACCTGTGTGTTCAGTGTGTCGCCTCCTCTGTACCTGTGTGTTCAGTGTGTCGCCTCCTCTGTACTTGTGTGTTCAGTGTGTCGCCTCCTCTGTACCTGTGTGTTCAGTGTGTCGCCTCCTCTGTACCTGTGTGTTCAGTGTGTCGCCTCCTCTGTACCTGTGTGCTCAGTGTGTCGCCTCCTCTGTACCTGTGTGTTCAGTGTGTCGCCTCCTCTGTACCTGTGTGTTCAGTGTGTCGCCTCCTCTGTACCTGTGTGTCCAGTGTGTGACCTCCTCTGTACCTGTGTGTCCAGTGTGTCGCCTCCTCTGTACCTGTGTGTTCAGTGTGTCGCCTCCTCTGTACCTGTGTGTCCAGTGTGTCGCCTCCTCTGTACCTGTGTGTTCAGTGTGTCGCCTCCTCTGTACCTGTGTGCTCAGTGTGTGGCCTCCTCTGTACCTGTGTGTCCAGTGTGTGGCCTCCTCTGTTACCTGTGTGTTCAGTGTGTCGCCTCCTCTGTACCTGTGTGTTCAGTGTGTCGCCTCCTCTGTACCTGTGTGTTCAGTGTGTCGCCTCCTCTGTACCTGTGTGTTCAGTGTGTCGCCTCCTCTGTACCTGTGTGTTCAGTGTGTCGCCTCCTCTGTACCTGTGTGTTCAGTGTGTCGCCTCCTCTGTACCTGTGTGTTCAGTGTGTCGCCTCCTCTGTACCTGTGTGTTCAGTGTGTCGCCTCCTCTGTACCTTTGTGTTCAGTGTGTCGCCTCCTCTGTACCTGTGTGTTCAGTGTGTCGCCTCCTCTGTACCTGTGTGTTCAGTGTGTCCAGTGTGTGGCCTCCTCTGTACCTGTGTGTTCAGTGTGTCGCCTCCTCTGTACCTGTGTGTTCAGTGTGTCGCCTCCTCTGTACCTTTGTGTTCAGTGTGTCGCCTCCTCTGTACCTTTGTGTTCAGTGTGTCGCCTCCTCTGTACCTGTGTGTTCAGTGTGTCGCCTCCTCTGTACCTGTGTGTTCAGTGTGTCGCCTCCTCTGTACCTTTGTGTTCAGTGTGTCGCCTCCTCTGTACCTGTGTGTTCAGTTTTTCGCCTCTGTACCTTTGTCCTGGGTCGTCCCTCTCTGTGATCAGTGGCAGTGACCTCTGGCGCAGACAGGGGGCGCCACTGGAGGCCATGAGCCTCAGAGACGGAGGAGGGACTTTAGAGAAGAGTCTGTGGTGCTCTCGGATCAACTCCTGCATCAGCAGCTGCCGCAGGGCCGCACCTACAGGTGACATCACAGTCATGTGACATCACAGTCATGTGACATCACACAGTCATGTGACATCACAGTCATGTGACATCACAGTCATGTGACATCACAGTCAAGTGACATCACAGTCATGTGACATCACAGTCATGTGACATCACAGTCAAGTGACATCACAGTCATGTGACATCACAGTCATGTGACATCACAGTCATGTGACATCACAGTCAAGTGATATCACACAGTCATGTGACATCACACAGTCATGTGACATCACAGGGGCATGTCTCCCATAATCCTCTGGGATCATAGTAACATAATAACAAAACAAAAACTAAAAATATAACAATTATAAACCGCTTTGTGACTCTGGTCTGTGAAAGGCGGTATATAAATAAATATTACTCACTTACTACTTACTAAAGTAATAACAACATAATAATAAAACAATAATAACATAATAATAACACTATAAAATGATAATAACATCATAAGTTTCCTGCCTCCCATGATGCTTTGCGGGTCCTCGGTTTTGCAGCGGAGGATGTTGGGTCCGAACACCGAGGCCAAGTTGTTGCAGCTCGTTTTGTTGCTTCTGGAGAAACTCTGGACCTCGTTCAAGAATCTTCCAAAACAACGATTCAGTCGATGGTGTTGTCGTTGATGGTGTTGTCGTCGATGGTGTCGTTGATGGTGTTTTCGTCGATGGTGTTGTCGTTGATGGTGTCGTTGATGGTGTTGTCGTCGATGGTGTCGTCGTTGATGGTGTTGTCGTTGATGGTGTCGTCGTCGATGGTGTCGTCGTCGATGGTGTTGTTGTCGATTGTGACGTGGTCGATGGTGTCATCGTTGATGGTGACGTGGTCGATGGTGTCGTTGTCGAAGGTGAGGTGGTCGATGGTGTCGTTGTCGATGGTGTCATCGTCGATGGTGTCGTCGTCGATGGTGTCATCGTCGATGGTGTCGTCGTCGATGGTGTCGTCGTCGATGGTGTCATCGTCGATGGTGTCGTTGTCGATGGTGTCGTTGTCGATGGTGTCGTCGTCGATGGTGTCGTCGTCGATGGTGTCGTTGATGGTGTCGTAGTTGATGGTGACGTGGTCGATGGTGATGTGGTCGATGGTGTCATCGTCAATGGTGTCGTCGATGGTGTCGTAGTTGATGGTGACGTGGTCGATGGTGACGTGGTCGATGGTGTCATCGTCAATGGTGTCGCTGTTGATGGTGTCGTTGATGGTGTTGTTGATGGTGTCATCGTCGATGGTGTCGTTGTCAATGGTGTCGTCGACGATGGTGTTGTCGTTGATGGTGTCGTCGTTGATGGTGTCATCGTCGATGGTGTCGTCGTTGATGGTGTCGTCGATGGTGTCGTAGTTGATGGTGACGTGGTCGATGGTGTCATTGTCAATGGTGTCGTTGTTGATGGTGTTGTTGATGGTGTTGTTGATGGTGTTGTTGATGGTGTCGTTGTTGATGGTGACGTGGTCGATGGTGTGGTCGTTGTCACTTACTGACAAATAAAGTTGAGGAGGTTGAAGTTGGCGACAGGAAGTTCATGGAGCAGGTGTCGCAGCTCGACCAATCCCTGAGAGAGAAGTCATGTTTATTTATATAACACCAGAGAGAGACCAGAGAGAGACCAGAGAGAGACCAGAGAGAGACCAGAGAGAGACCAGAGAGAGACCAGAGAGAGACCAGAGAGAGAGACCAGAGAGAGACCAGAGAGAGACCAGAGAGAGACCAGAGAGAGACCAGAGAGAGACCAGAGAGAGACCAGAGAGAGACCAGAGAGAGAGACCAGAGAGAGACCAGAGAGAGACCAGAGAGAGACCAGAGAGAGACCAGAGAGAGACCAGAGTGAGACCAGAGAGACCAGAGAGAGACCAGAGATATTCAGTCTATATTTTCAGTCTTCTTTGTCAGTGGGAGGATATTTTTCATCTTCTGTAATTTAGACGAACCAAACAAAAATGCCGGTTGTATTGATAAAGTTCTAATAAAGAGTCTCTGGAGGATTACCTGCGTGCGCTCCGAGGGCAGCTTCCGCCCACACTGCAGGAAGTGCTGGTAGTGACTGTACGGCACCAGAGGCTCCGGAAGCTGTCGCAGATACAGCTTCAGCAGCGACGCCACCGTGTGGACGTCTGTGGTACTGCAGACACAACAGTCGTGCGTGATCAGAGACAAAGCAACACAGGAAAACCTACACATCATGGACTGGGCGTAGTGGGAACAGGAACAAACACAAAGATGGACGCCTGAAAGCAGAAAGGACCATCAACGGGGACGACGGGGCCTATACCTTGTCTCACACTCTCTGTCTGATGACACTGGGGGAGAGTCTTGCTCAGTTTTTCCAATGGGGTTTTACTGCAAATGGCAAATAAAATCTTCAATTCTGAAACACGGACACACATTTTTAAGTTTTCTTACTGATTTTCTGACACATTTGTTCAAGAAGTTGAAATCTCAGAACAATCTACTTTTAAACTCTTTCTATCTCAAAAATATAATTATTGTCAAACGTTTGCGATCGTGGACACTGCAACTTATGTTTTTAACTGATTATTATCATCAAATCTATGGCTTCCCCTGCTGAGATGGTAAACATCTGTCATTCAGCCAACTTCAGCTCTGTTATAGGTCATTTTAAAGCTGTGATGTCGCCCCTGGACAAGTCTGGTGAACTAAATGTTTGGACACCCCTGATATATCTATATAAGGAAGTACAGACTGGATTGTGAAAGACTTGTGCAGGACTGAGCTGATAAGTGCAGCTGTGATGAGATGATTAGAAAACCCCACGTTGAGCCTCACCTGTCGAACAGGGGTCGCTGCCCTGAGTCGTACGCTAACCTCAGCTCCTGGACCAGCCACGTCTGCCCTGGCTGCACGAACAGTCCGGCCTCGTGCAGACCCCGGTCCCGGATGAAGGCCACGCACTGCTCCACCACCAGGGGCACCAGACGCACGCCGTATTTACGCTCGTACAGGACGGTCTCCTCCAGCCTCTGACCAAACACCCCTGAAACACCAGCTCTCTGTTAAAGCTGCATCGCTCTAAAGGACCACAGAGATTTAGGGAAATACATTATAACAGTAACAATAATACACTACTACAGTAGCCACAGCCGCCCCGGGGCACACTGACCGAAGCGAGGCAACAAGTCTGTGCCATCGGCCCCTTCCACCACCACCAACCACTCACACACACACCAGACTCATTCTAGACAAAGTTGTGTCCTTTGGCAAGACATTTCACCCACCACAGTTTGGCACTTTACAGTCGCCCCACTGTGGCCCCTGCTGTTCCCAGAGGTCTCCCATCACAGCACTAACCAGGCCCTGCCCTGCTTAGCTTCAGAGGCCTGATAGGATCTGGCTTTCACCTGCAGGGGGCGCCACGGATGGATGGTTCTGATAGTGCATGTTAGTAGCATCTGTCACACTCACAAAAGGAGAGACACCGGAGAGAGACCAGAGAGAGACCAGAGAGAGACAAGAGAGAGACCAGAGAGAGACCAGAGAGAGAGACCAGAGAGAGACCAGAGAGAGACCAGAGAGAGACCAGAGAGAGACAAGAGAGAGACCAGAGAGAGACCAGAGAGAGACCAGAGAGAGACCAGAGAGACCAGAGAGAGAGACCACAGAGAGAGACCAGAGAGAGACCAGAGAGAGACCAGAGAGAGAGACCAGAGAGAGAGACCAGAGAGAGACCAGAGAGAGACCAGAGAGAGACCAGAGAGAGAGACCAGAGAGAGACCAGAGAGAGGCCAGAGAGAGAGACCAGAGAGAGAGACCAGAGAGAGACCAGAGAGAGAGACCAGAGAGAGAGACCAGAGAGAGACCAGAGAGAGAGACCAGAGAGACCAGAGAGAGAGACCAGAGAGAGAGACCAGAGAGAGACCAGAGAGAGAGACCAGAGAGAGAGACTAGAGAGAGACCAGAGAGAGACCAGAGAGACAAGAGAGAGACCAGAGAGAGAGACCAGAGAGAGACCAGAGAGAGACCAGAGAGAGAGACCAGAGAGAGAGACTAGAGAGAGACCAGAGAGAGACCAGAGAGACAAGAGAGAGACCAGAGAGAGACCAGAGAGACTAGAGAGAGACCAGAGAGAGAGACCAGAGAGAGACCAGAGAGAGAGACCAAAGAGAGACCAGAGAGAGACCAGAGAGAGAGACTAGAGAGAGACCAGAGAGACTAGAGAGAGACCAGAGAAGAGACCAGAGAGAGACCAGAGAGAGAGACCAAAGAGAGACCAAAGAGAGACCAGAGAGAGACCAGACTAGAGAGAGACCAGAGAGACTAGAGAGAGACCAGAGAGAGAGACCAGAGAGAGAGACCAGAGAGAGACCAGAGAGAGAGACCAGAGAGAGACCAGAGAGAGACCAGAGAGAGAGACCAGAGAGAGAGACCAGAGAGAGACCAGAGAGAGAGACCAGAGAGAGACCAGAGAGAGAGAGACCAGAGAGAGACCAGAGAGAGACCAGAGAGAGACCAGAGAGAGACCAGAGAGAGACCAGAGAGAGAGACCAGAGAGAGAGACCAGAGAGAGAGACCAGAGAGAGACCAGAGAGAGAGACCAGAGAGAGACCAGAGAGAGAGACCAGAGAGAGACACCAGAGAGAGAGACCAGAGAGAGACCAGAGAGAGAGACCAGAGAGAGACCAGAGAGAGAGACCAGAGAGAGACCAGAGAGAGACCAGAGAGAGGCCAGAGAGAGACCAGAGAGAGCCCAGAGAGAGAGACTAGAGAGAGACCAGAGAGACAAGAGAGAGACCAGAGAGAGAGACCAGAGAGAGACCAGAGAGAGACCAGAGAGAGAGACCAGAGAGAGACCAGAGAGAGACCAGAGAGAGACCAGAGAGAGACCAGAGAGAGACCAGAGAGAGAGACTAGAGAGAGACCAGAGAGACAAGAGAGAGACCAGAGAGAGAGACCAGAGAGAGACCAGAGAGAGAGACCAGAGAGAGACCAGAGAGAGACCAGAGAGAGACCAGAGAGAGACCAGAGAGAGAGACCAGAGAGACTAGAGAGAGACCAGAGAGAGAGACCAGAGAGAGACCAGAGAGAGAGACCAAAGAGAGACCAGAGAGAGACCAGAGAGAGAGACTAGAGAGAGACCAGAGAGACTAGAGAGAGACCAGAGAGAGAGACCAGAGAGAGACCAGAGAGAGAGACCAAAGAGAGACCAAAGAGAGACCAGAGAGAGACCAGAGAGAGAGACTAGAGAGAGACCAGAGAGACTAGAGAGAGACCAGAGAGAGAGACCAGAGAGAGAGACCAAAGAGAGACCAGAGAGAGAGACTAGAGAGAGACCAGAGAGAGAGACCAGAGAGAGACCAGAGAGAGACCAGAGAGAGACCAGAGAGAGACCAGAGACCAGAGAGAGAGACCAGAGAGAGACCAGAGAGAGACCAGAGAGAGACCAGAGAGAGAGAGAGAGAGAGGACCAGAGAGAGACCAGAGAGAGACCAGGGAGAGATCAGAGAGACCAGAGAGAGCAAGACCCAGAGAGAGAGACCAGAGAGAGAGAGCAGAGAGAGGCCAGGGAGAGATCAGAGAGAGACCAGAGAGAGACCAGAGAGAGACCAGAGAGAGGCCAGGGAGAGATCAGAGAGACCAGAGAGAGACCAGAGAGAGACCAGGGAGAGATCAGAGAGACCAGAGAGAGACCAGAGAGAGACCAGAGAGAGACCAGAGAGAGACCAGAGAGAGGCCAGGGAGAGATCAGAGAGAGACCAGAGAGAGACCAGAGAGAGACCAGAGAGAGGCCAGAGAGAGAGACCAGAGAGAGAGACCAGAGAGAGACCAGAGAGAGACCAGAGAGAGAGACTAGAGAGAGACCAGAGAGACCAGAGAGAGACCAGAGAGAGACCAGAGAGAGACCAGAGAGAGGCCAGGGAGAGATCAGAGAGAGACCAGAGAGAGACCAGAGAGAGACCAGAGAGAGGCCAGAGAGAGAGACCAGAGAGAGAGACTAGAGAGAGACCAGAGAGACCAGAGAGAGACCAGAGAGAGACCAGAGAGAGACCAGAGAGAGGCCAGGGAGAGATCAGAGAGACCAGAGAGAGACCAGAGAGAGACCAGAGGGGCTTAATTTAAATTTTGAGGGAAACCATGTTCTGAAATCCTGTTCTACATGTTTCGTAGTAAAACAGTCAGAACCTGTGAAGGGGATCCAGACTCCGCGGTTCAGCGTCTTCAGCCACTCGTCGCCTTGACCCGCGCTGTTCGACAGAAAGAAGTATGATCCAGGACTGGCCAGGACGTCTCTGTTCCCTGCAGAGACCCAGGGAGTCAGGGAGCTAACAGAGAGCTAACAGAGAGCTAACAGGACGTCTCTGTTCCCTGCAGAGACCCAGGGAGTCAGGGAGCTAACAGAGAGCTAACAGAGAGCTAACAGGACGTCTCTGTTCCCTGCAGAGACCCAGGGAGTCAGGGAGCTAACAGAGAGCTAACAGATAGCTAACAGAGAGCTAACAGAGAGCTAACAGGACGTCTCTGTTCCCTGCAGAGACCCAGGGAGCCAGGGAGCTAACAGAGAGCTAACAGAGAGCAAACAGAGAGCTAACAGGGAGCTAACAGGACGTCTCTGTTCCCTGCAGAGACCCAGGGAGTCAGGGAGCTAACAGAGAGCTAACAGAGAGCTAACAGGGAGCTAACATGGAGCTAACAGGGAGCTAACAGGGAGCTAACATGGAGCTGACAGGGAGCTAACAGGGAGCAAACAGGTAGCTAACAGAGAGCAAACAGGGAGCTAACAGAGAGCTAACAGGGAGCTAACAGGTTGTCTCTGTTCCCTGCAGAGACCCAGGGAGTCAGGGAGCTAACAGGGAGCTAACAGGGAGCTAACAGAGAGCTAACAGGGAGCTAACAGAGAGCTAACATGGAGCTACAGGGAGCTAACAGAGAGCTAACAGTGAGCTAACAGGGAGCTAACAGAGAGCTAACAAGGAGCTAACAGGGAGCTAACAGAGAGCTAACAGGGAGCTAACAGAGAGCTAACATGGAGCTAACAGAGAGCTAACAGGGAGCTAACAGGGAGCTAACAGAGAGCTAACAGGGAGCTAACAGAGAGCTAACAGGGAGCTAACAGAGAGCTAACAGGGAGCTAACAGGGAGCTAACAGAGAGCTGGCATTAAACTGGATACTAAGTGACATGAGAATGTGTACTGTCGCTGCTCTCCTGAGGCTAACACTGGATTATTTTAGCAACAACACTCGTTAGCCAAGACGCCCAACCGTTTTCTTCTGACTTTAAAACACGCCACAGTGATTAAACGTAGAAGTAATTTAGATTAAATCACCCAGACACGGAAACTATATCAAAATTTAGCTTTAGACATAAACCAAAATAACATATTTTGGGATATTTTTGTCTTTTAATCAGAGCGAGCACTAGCACCTGGCTCTGAGGTCGCACCCTCCCTCAGCCAATCAGCTCTCAGCCAATCAGCTCTCAGCCAATCAGCTCTCAGCCAATCAGATCCCAGCCAATCAGCTCCCAGCCAATCAGATCCCAGCCAATCAGCTCCCAGCCAATCAGCTCTCAGCCAATCAGCTCTCAGCCAATCAGCTCTCAGCCAATCAGATCCCAGCCAATCAGCTCCCAGCCAATCAGCTCTCAGCCAATCAGCTCCCAGCCAATCAGCTCCCAGCCAATCAGCTCTCAGCCAATCAGCTCCCAGCCAATCAGCTCCCAGCCAATCAGCTCTCAGCCAATCAGCTCTCAGCCCAGAGAGGCAGATAGTGACTCACAGGGATCTTTACAAAGGTACAGATGAACAGACCTTTGTGACGAGTGCGGTCGTGTTTCCAGGACTTGAAGCAGCTGAGTCCCATGATGCACTGGGGCGATTCCACCGGTCTCCAGCTCAGACTCAGACCTGACACAAAACATGAGACAATCACAGAAAGAAATGGTCAAGTGTTGTTTAGACCCGTGTCGCCTTTTCATCACAACAACGTGACGAAATACAAACTTTTGACTTTCAAAATGACCAAAGAGAGACCAGAGAGAGACCAGAGAGAGACCAGAGAGAGACCAGAGAGAGACCAGAGGGAGACCAGAGAGAGACCAGAGAGAGACCAGAGAGAGACCAGAGAGAGACCAGAGAGAGACCAGAGAGAGACCAGAGAGAGACCAGAGAGAGACCAGAGGGAGACCAGAGAGAGACCAGAGAGAGACCAGAGAGAGACCAGAGAGAGACCAGAGAGAGACCAGAGGGAGACCCAGAGAGAGACCAGAGAGAGACCAGAGAGAGACCAGAGAGAGACCAGAGAGAGACCAGAGAGAGACCAGAGAGAGACCAGAGGGAGACCAGAGAGAGACCAGAGAGAGACCAGAGAGAGACCAGAGAGAGACCAGAGAGAGACCAGAGGGAGACCAGAGAGAGACCAGAGAGAGACCAGAGAGAGACCAGAGAGAGACCAGAGAGAGACCAGAGGGAGACCAGAGAGAGACCAGAGGGAGACCAGAGAGAGAGACCAGAGAGAGACCAGAGGGAGACCAGAGAGAGACCAGAGAGAGACCAGAGAGAGACCAGAGAGAGACCAGAGAGAGACCAGAGGGAGACCAGAGAGAGACCAGAGGGAGACCAGAGAGAGAGACCAGAGAGAGACCAGAGAGAGACCAGAGAGAGACCAGAGAGAGACCAGAGAGAGACCAGAGGGAGAGACCAGAGAGAGACCAGAGAGAGACCAGAGAGAGACTAGAGAGAGACCAGAGAGAGACCATAGAGAGACCAGAGAGAGACCAGAGGGAGACCAAAGGGAGACCAGAGAGAGACCAGAGAGAGACCAGAGGGAGACCAGAGAGAGACCAGAGAGAGAGACCAGAGGGAGACCAGAGAGAGACCAGAGAGAGACCAGAGAGAGACCAGAGAGAGACCAGAGGGAGACCAAAGGGAGACCAGAGAGAGACCAGAGGGAGACCAGAGAGAGACCAGAGAGAGAGACCAGAGGGAGACCAGAGAGAGAACCAGAGAGAGACAGAGAGAGACCAGAGAGAGACCAGAGAGAGACCAGAGAGAGAGACCAGAGAGAGACCAGAGAGAGACTAGAGAGAGACCAGAGAGAGACCAGAGAGAGACCAGAGAGAGACCAGAGAGAGACCAGAGAGAGACCAGAGAGAGACCAGAGAGAGACTAGAGAGAGACCAGAGAGAGACCATAGAGAGACCAGAGAGAGACCAGAGGGAGACCAGAGAGAGACCAGAGAGAGAGACCAGAGGGAGACCAGAGAGAGACCAGAGAGAGACAGAGAGAGACCAGAGAGAGACCAGAGAGAGACCAGAGAGAGACCAGAGAGAGACAGAGAGAGACAGAGAGAGACCAGAGAGAGACCAGAGAGAGACCAGAGGGAGAGACCAGAGAGAGACCAGAGGGAAACCAGAGGGAGACCAGAGAGAGAGACCAGAGAGAGACCAGAGGGAGACCAGAGAGAGACCAGAGGGAGACCAGAGGGAGACCAGAGAGAGACCAGAGAGAGACCAGAGAGAGACCGGAGAGAGAGACCAGAGGAAACCATGGAGAGAGACCAGAGAGACCAGAGAGACCAGAGAAAGACCAGAGAGAGCCCAGAGGAAACCACGGAGAGAGACCAGAGAGAGACCAGAGAGATACCAGAGAGAGAGACCAGAGAGAGACCAGAGAGAGAGACCAGAGAGAGACCAGAGAGAGACCAGAGAGAGACCAGAGAGAGAGACCAGAGAGAGACCAGAGAGAGACCAGAGAGAGAGACCAGAGAGAGACCAGAGAGAGACCAGAGAGAGACCAGAGAGAGAGACCAGAGAGAGACCAGAGAGAGACCAGAGAGAGACCAGAGAGAGACCAGAGAGAAGCGGAAGAGGGAGGAAGAGGAGGAAGAATGAACTGAGTCCATGATAACAGTGAGGAGACGTGTGTTTCATGGAACATTTTCTGAACTGAAAAGTAAATTATACTTTTCTTAATCCAGTTATGAACCAATCAGAAGCCTTCTTTCTCGGGGGAAAGTCCAGTTTGCCAGGCCCTTAGCAACCGCGTTAGCAACACGTCTAAGCTAACGCCGTCAGAAACGACTGCTTCTTATTCTGGAAACACCACGATGACTACGGTGTGTGTCTGTGTGTGTGCGTGTGTGTCTGTGTGTGTCTGTGTGTGTGTCTGTGTGTGTGCGTGTGTGTCTGTGTGTGTCTTTGTGTCTGTGTGTGTGTGTGTGTGTCTGTGTGTGTGCATGTGTGTCTGTGTGTCTGTGTGTGTGTCTGTGTGTGTCTGTGTGTGTGTGTGTGTGTGTCTGTGTGTGTGTGTGTGTGTGTGTGTCTGTGTGTGTCTGTGTGTGTGTCTGTGTGTGTGTGTGTCTGTGTGTGTGTGTGTCTGTGTGTGTGTGTATCTGTGTGTGTGTGTGTGTATCTGTGTGTGTGTGTGTGTATCTGTGTGTGTGTGTGTGTGTGTGTGTGTGTGTGTGTGTGTGTGTGTGTGTATATCTGTGTGTGTGTGTGTGTGTGAGCATGCACTTGTTTTCAACTCCTGGTGGGTTCCATAACCTGAGATTCCACTCACGTCATGGGGACTGGTTTTACGTGGTGGGGCCCGAACACCGGACCCCACTGGTCCAAGCTTAATAATCAATGGGTAATGCTTTTCTAACGGTCCTTATGCAGTCTCTGTAAAAATATGGAAAGGACCCCTGGAGGTTTAATTTCCTGAAAAAAGTGTGTTATGTGTCGGAACCCTGGTGGTGGGTTGCGGGATATCAAGGAGGGGCACACTGGGGCAATTTCAGTCCAGCAGGCTGGAGCCAATCATGGAGCAGCACAACAGAGGCTGGAGCCAATCATGGAGCAGCACAACAGAGGAAGTCAGGTGTCAGGCTAGAAAAAGGTGCAAGTGTGTGGTTCATTAGGCTGCAGCCAATCACAGAGCAGCACACTGAAGCGCACGCTTACAAACCACTGGTAAGTGCTGACTACAAGTCATGACTTCAAATTGTTATATAGAATTATTACTAATTATTTGTTGTTTGTGCAGCTTAGTCAAGAGTCCCTAATTGATGAAGTCGACTCAGATTCTGACGATTTAACTGTCAAGAAGAAACCTGTAAAAAAGTATGGAAAAAGAAAAATCAAAAACACTTTTCTTCAAGACTCGGAAAGTGACGAACCAAAGGCAAATAAGATTGTTATCATGCAGCTGCAAAAGAAGAAAAATGGGGGGCGAGTATACAGCAAGAGACACTTCTGCCTCTACTGTTCAATGTCCTGCCACAAAATGTCCCGTCATTTGACTAGAAAACATGGAAATGAAAGTGACGTAGCCAGAGCATTGGCTCTACCTGTGAAATCTAAAGCACGTAAACTTCACTTTGATTTGATCAGGAATAGTGGAAACCGTGAGCACAATTTTGAGGTTTTAAAGGCCGGCATTGGAACTTTAGTCCCAGCTAAACAGCCAAATTCCCCAGTTAAATCCAGTGAGTTTTTGCACTGTATAGACTGTGGGGCATTGCTTAAGCGAAAGTCGCTGTGGAGGCATGTGGCCAGGTGCCGGCTTTCACAGAAAGATGCCCAGGCTAAACCAGGTAGAAGTAGGGTCCAGTCCCTCTGCTCCCTAGCCCAGCCTGTACCGGAGGGCATCAGCAAAAAGCTGTGGTCTTTAATTTCGGCAATGCATCAGGATGAGGTCACGGGTGTTGTCAAAGCAGAAAAGGGGATTCTGAGACTCGGAGAGCACCTGTACTTAAAACACGGGCATGATAAGACAAAGCATGATTACATTAGGCAGAAAATGAGAGAAGTCGGTAGGTTAATTAACGAAGCAAAAACCGCAGGGAAACTGAAAACAATGAAGGATTTCTTTATTCCTTCCAACTTTAACCATGTGATTGATGCAGTCAGGTCTGTGGCTGGATATGATGAGGAAACAAATCAATACAAGACTCCATCCTTGGCCCTCAAACTCGGCCATAGCCTCAGAAAGCTAGCAGATATTCTTGAATGTGACTCAAAAATGGAGCATTGTGTTGATGAACTATTTATTAAAAACCTCCAACGAAGCCGGCTGCTTTTTGAGAAGAGGTGGGACGTCTGTGTTTCTTCTGCTGCCCTACAGACCCTCCGGCAAGCCAAGTGGAACACTCCGGACCTGCTCCCTCTGACTGAGGACGTTAGAGCCATGCATGCACATATTGAGGTATGTCGACCTGAATATGTGCAAACCCTAATAAGTGAGCCAACGTCTAAGCATTGGTCTAAACTGGCAGTTTTGACTCTTTGTGAGGTCATCATTTTCAATCGAAGAAGGGAAGGTGAGGTTTCAAAGATGCCACTGACAGCCTTTACCTTAAGAAGTAAGACTGGGATCCATTCTGACATTGCTCTGGGACTGTCCCAACTTGAGAAAAAGCTGTGTCAGCATTTTCAACGCATTGAAATTAAAGGGAAAAGAAGTCGGAAAGTGCCGGTTCTTTTGACTCCTGAAATGATTGCTTCGATGGAGGTGCTGGTGGAGAACAGAAGGGCCTGTTCCATCTCTGACCATAACCCATACTTCTTTTCCCGCCCGGGCGCAGACACCCACATCAGGGGATCAGACTCCCTACGCCAGGTAGCCAAAGAATGTGGTGCGGTGCATCCAGAGATGCTATCCTCAACCAAACTTAGAAAGCACATAGCTACTATGTCTACAGTTCTCAATATGAAAGAGAATGAGATGGACATACTTGCCAACTTCCTCGGCCATGACATTCGCATCCACAGGCAATATTACAGACTACCAGAGGGGACACTGGAGCTGGCCAAAATCAGCAAAGTGTTGATGGCCATGGAGCAGGGAAGAGTGACGGAATTCGAAGGAAAGAGCCTCGACCAGATACAAATTGAGCCTGAAGGTAATTCTTGATATTATTAAAATATGTATGATTTTTTTCCCCTAAAGGCCACTTGTATTTTTATTTTCTGTGCGACAGGGAGAGCAGTAGAGATCCTCTCACAAACGGACGGGCTAAAAGAAACTTCAAGCGGAGAACCTTCAACCATTCATCCAGATGCACCCCATGGTAGTGGCAGTGCCCCTTCTGGTAAGTGTACCAGGTGGGGGATTACAGCCAGGCTGCTTGGTCCTAACCCTGGGAGTGTATATTGCTAATATATTTTTATTTCTCTCCCTAGAACGTGTAAGAAAGCCATGGTCTGCATCTGAGGTGAAGGCTGTGGAGAAGACCATGACACCTTTCATACAGACTGGAAAGGTCCCTGGGAAGTCTCACTGCCTGGCCTGGCCTGGCCTGGCCTGCATTAATGCCTCACCAGATGACCTTAGACATCGGACATGGAGTGGCATTAAATTCTATGTCAAAAATAGAATCACTGCAATTCGAAAACAAAATCTAAAATAAAATTCCTTTAAAATAGTTGTTTGGTTTCTATTGACTGTTTTGTATTACTTAAAGTCTTGGTAAAAAAAGATTATGTCTATGGGTCCCATTCTGAACGGGCCTGTCAAAGGGACCCACCAGGTAACAAAAACGTGTATGTGTGGGTGTGCGTGTGTGTCTGTGTGTGTGTGTGTCTGTGTGTGTGTCTGTGTGTGTCTGTGTGTGTGTGTGTGTGTGTGTGTGTCTGTGTGTGTGTGTGTCTGTGTGTGTGTCTGTGTGTGTGTCTGTGTCTGTGTGTGTCTGTGTGTGTGTCTGTGTTTGTGTGTGTGTGTGTGTGTGTCTGTCTGTGTGTGTGCGTGTGTGTCTGTGTGTCTGTGTGTGTGTGTGTGTGTCTGTGTGTGTGTCTGTGTGTGTGTGTCTGTGTGTGTGTGTGTGTGTGTGTCTGTGTGTGTGTGTGTGTGTCTGCATAATCACATGTTTCTCTCACCTCAGTTTCCGGAAGTTTCCACGTCACGTCTTCATCTCGACTCTCACGGTTCTGTCGCATTTTACACATTTTCTGGATTTAAAGATGTGTCATGTGACTACAGCACTTTAAAGATGTGTCATGTGATTACAGCACTTTAAAGATGTGTCATGTGACTACAGCACTTTAAAGATGTGTCATGTGACTACAGCCCTTTAAAGATGTGTCAT
The DNA here is from genome assembly GCA_964034765.1 of Knipowitschia caucasica. Taxonomy (NCBI): domain Eukaryota; kingdom Metazoa; phylum Chordata; class Actinopteri; order Gobiiformes; family Gobiidae; genus Knipowitschia; species Knipowitschia caucasica. Next base: position 40,490,932 of record OZ035833.1, on the reverse strand, counting down.
GTGACTACAGAACTTTAAAGATGTGTCATGTGATTACAGCACTTTAAAGATGTGTCATGTGACTACAGAACTTTAAAGATGTGTCATGTGACTACAGCACTTTAAAGATGTGTCATGTGACTACAGAACTTTAAAGATGTGTCATGTGACTACAGCACTTTAAAGATGTGTCATGTGACTACAGCCCTTTAAAGATGTGTCCTGTGACTACAGCACTTTAAAGATGTGTCATGTGACTACAGCACTTTAAAGATGTGTCCTGTGACTACAGCACTTTAAAGATGTGTCATGTGACTACAGCACTTTAAAGATGTGTCCTGTGACTACAGCACTTTAAAGATGTGTCCTGTGACTACAGCACTTTAAAGCTGTGTCATGTGACTACAGCACTTTAAAGATGTGTCCTGTGACTACAGCACTTTAAAGATGTGTCATGTGACTACAGCACTTTAAAGATGTGTCATGTGACTACAGCACTTTAAAGATGTGTCATGTGACTACAGCACTTTAAAGATGTGTCCTGCGACTACAGCACTTTAAAGATGTGTCCTGTGACTACAGCACTTTAAAGATGTGTCCTGTGACTACAGCACTTTAAAGATGTGTCCTGCGACTACAGCACTTTAAAGATGTGTCCTGTGACTACAGCACTTTAAAGATGTGTCCTGTGACTACAGCACTTTAAAGATGTGAAATGTGACTACAGCACTTTAAAGATGTGTCCTGTGACTACAGCACTTTAAAGATGTGAAATGTGACTACAGCACTTTAAAGATGTGTCATGTGACTACAGCACTTTAAAGATGTGTCATGTGACTACAGCACTTTAAAGATGTGAAATGTGACTACAGCACTTTAAAGATGTGTCCTGTGACTACAGCACTTTAAAGATGTGTCCTGTGACTACAGCACTTTAAAGATGTATCCTGTGACTACAGCACTTTAAAGCTGTGTCATGTGACTACAGCACTTTAAAGCTGTGTCATGTGACTACAGCACTTTAAAGATGTGTCATGTGACTACAGCACTTTAAAGATGTGTCCTGTGACTACAGGACTTTAAAGATGTGTCCTGTGACTACAGCACTTTAAAGCTGTGTCCTGTGACTACAGCACTTTAAAGCTGTGTCCTGTGACTACAGCACTTTAAAGCTGTGTCATGTGACTACAGCACTTTGAAGCTGTGTCATGTGACTACAGCACTTTAAAGATGTGTCATGTGACTACAGCACTTTAAAGATGTGTCATGTGACTACAGCACTTTAAAGATGTGTCCTGTGACTACAGCACTTTAAAGCTGTGTCATGTGACTACAGCACTTTAAAGCTGTGTCCTGTGACTACAGCACTTTAAAGCTGTGTCATGTGACTACAGCACTTTAAAGCTGTGTCCTGTGACTACAGCACTTTAAAGCTGTGTCATGTGACTATAGCACTTTGAAGCTGTGTCATGTGACTACAGCACTTTAAAGATGTGTCATGTGACTACAGCACTTTAAAGATGTGTCATGTGACTACAGCACTTTAAAGATGTGTCATGTGACTACAGCACTTTAAAGATGTGTCATGTGACTACAGCACTTTAAAGATGTGTCATGTGACTACGGTCGCTGTTGCATTGTGGGGTTTATCGTTGTCACAAAAATATCCTTTGGGAAAAAGTCGGATGAAGAAGAAAAGCTCCATCCTCTGGGTCTGATCTGGAACGCCCAAAAAGTCTGGTTCTTGTGACAAGAACGAGACCAGAACCAGACCCAGCCTGAACCCAGTCCAGACTCAGTCCAGACCCAGTCCAGACCCAGTCTAGAAATGTCTAGTTTTGGTTCAAAGTAATGCGACAAAAGGCAAGTATGTAGTTATGTATACGAGAAAATCACTGAGTCTGGTTTGTGAGACGAGAACCAGTCCAGACTCAGACTCAGTCCAGAAAACTTGTCCAGAACCAGTCCAAAACCATTCCAGATCCAGTCCAGATCTAGTCCTGTACTAGTCCAGACCCGTTCCAGATCCAGCCTAGTTTTGGTTTAAAGTAATGCAAAAAAGGCAAGTAAAATGTTTGAGAAAAGCTGGAGACTTTTTGAAGAGGAAAAGCTAAATCCATTAAGTTCATGTTTTTATCTCCAAAAAACCAACATCAGAATGTGGTCCACGTCCCAAATACTCTGCGTCCAATATTCACCCGAATGTTTCTGATGAGATTCATGATTCCATGAAGAAGAAAAGAAAATCAGAGGGAAGTCTCTTGTAGATCCAGGTCTAACAAGAGTCCGGACCATCAAAGGGTCAGGCCTGGACTTTCAGCGGGTCCAGGTTCTTTGTCCCGTCTGGGGCTGGTCTGTCCCCGTCTGGTCCTCGTCTGGTCCCGTTTCCCATCATGCTTTGCGGGCGCCCTCCCTCCTCCCACCTCATCAATAACGGGCCACGTGAAGGAGGTGCATTAACAAAATTGGATCTCTGCGACGAAGCTCTGTTTTACCAAAGTAATCACTGATGGCACCAGAGACAGTCTACTGCAAGGACAGAGGGGGAGGGGGGGAGACAGAGGGGGAGGAGGGAGGAGGAGACAGAGGGGGGAGGAGGAGGAGGAGGGAGGAGGAGGAGGAGGGAGGAGGAGGAGGGGGAGGTGGAGGATGAAGAGGAGGGAGGAGGAGGAGGAGACAGAGGGGGGAGGAGGGAGGAGGAGACAGAGGGGGGAGGAGGGAGGAGGAGGTGGAGGGGGGAGGAGGAGACAGTCTACTGCAAGGACAGAGGGGGAGGAGGGGAGACAGAGGGGGAGGAGGAGGAGGGAGGAGGAGGAGGAGGAGGAGGAGACAGAGGGGGGAGGAGGAGGAGGGAGGAGGAGGAGGAGGAGGAGACAGAGGGGGGAGGAGGAGGAGGAGGGAGGAGACAGAGGGGGGAGGAGGGAGGAGGAGGGAGGAGACAGAGGGGGGGAGGAGGAGGAGGAGACAGAGGGGGGAGGAGGAGGAGGAGGGAGGAGACAGAGGGGGGAGGAGGAGGAGGAGGGAGGAGACAGAGGGGGGGAGGAGGAGGAGGGGAGGGGGGAGGAGGAGGAGGGGAGGGGGGAGGAGGAGGAGGGAGGAGGAGGGAGGAAGAAGAGCAAAGGGGGGAGGGCGGAGGGAGGAGGAGGTGGAGGAGGAGGAGGAGGAGGTGGAGGATGGAACATTAAGAATAAGTTGATAGAAAAGGATCGTTGTCTCAACGTGTGAAGATCAAAGGCTTAAAAACCTTCTGTTTGATTGATGTAGAAATACAGTTTAATACAGTTGTATTGACCAGATGCATCAACGTCATCCAGTCACGTGATTGTGAATGAGATTACGGCGGAAGTATTGGAACTCTTAAAAACTGAGCTTCCTCCTAAATCGAGAAGTGGCTGCTTCAGGCACATGTTGGATTACGTTACAGGTGGAAGTAGGACGTCAGGTCAGGGCTCACAAAGAGTGTATTTGGAGAAGTTAAGGGTCTAACTGGATGTTGACCCGTACCTTCTCCCCACAGTCCATTTTATCGATTAAATAAAATGTCTATTTTTGCCCAAATTCACCCTACATGATCTTTATCATTATCGTTAACAATGCATCCCCTCACACTGGAGCAGATTTATATGTACATTTTGCTGGTAGCATTAGCAATAGTCCACTTTTCTGTGGCTTTTCTGTCTACAGCCAAACATGATACGTACTGACGCAGAGGAAAATAGTGAAACACGCAATTGACTTAAAAGATAAAAATGTCAATGTTGCAGCGCACATACAGGACAGTAGTAAGAGGCACGTTTGACGTGTGTCATTGTGCTCCACATTCATGGAAATAAAATAAATACAAACTTGTGATTGCTTTATCTTGTAAAAAGTGTTCACTGCAGATTAGGGAGTACTTGGATGGGTCCCAGTCCTTTTGGTTGATTGCCGCCATCGTCGTCTTCTGTCTTCATGACGAGCAGGTATCAGATAAATAAGCTTATGCTTTTACAGCTTTTAATAAAGCTTTTACAGCCAGTTTTGGCTGTAATGCGCTGAAACAGGTTGTTTTGGTCAGGTGTCCGTAGGCTCCAGTTAGACTTCTGCGTCTGTCATGGAGAGTGGGCGTGGCCAGGACGTCACATGCAAGGGGTCAATATCAGAACTGAACTACTGAAGGTTTCAAATCAGTTGTTTTTGTCTGATCCCCCAAATCAAAATAACCCCATAGCAACGCCCTTAGAGACGAAAACAATTCCCAGCCCTTGGTGACGTCAGAGCGGGTACGTGTCAGCGCTGTCAGTTGTTCATGACCCAGGCCCAGTCCCAATACCCACACTGCACCCTACGCCCTCCTATGAAGTGTGCATGTGTTCGAAGTGCACACAGATCAAAATGAATTGCTTCACACACGTTAAAATACATGTATATGAGTGGTTTTTAATTAGAGATAGCTGTATAATTTTAAGTTAAATGTGGGTAACTAACTATCTGGTCAGTTATTGTAAGTGTAAAGTTTAAATTGAATGTTATATAAACGCTTGCTTTAAAAAGTTATTAAATTGTTAAAACACAATGTCTGTAATTCTTCATCAGACGTTTATGCTTCTTTCCAAGTAACAGCAAAACTTATTTACACACATACTGCATATATATTTCAACATTTATATTTAAATGCATTTTCCCGACGTTTTGGTGTGTACCGCAAAGAATTATGGGCAATATCCTTCGCCAGAGTGCGCATAGATGCAGGCTACGGCGAAGCGTGGATCAGGGGCGCAAAGGGGGCGGGGCCAAAGATCTCCCTGGAGAATTGGGACTCCCTACGCACTCGCACCCTTTATCGGGAACGCGCAAATGAGGGGCGCGAGGTGGAAGTGCGAGTGTTGGGACTGGGCCCCAGTGTCTCTGCTCCGGCTCTGCAGCAGCTGCGTTTAACCTCACCATGTGTAATGACCTGTCGACACCTGTAGAGGGCAGTGTTGTGTCGGACATCAGAGGAGAGGATATGGGCGTTACCCGCTGTGACGTCACACACAGGCTAGAGTTTAGACAACTTAAATTCATTAAAATCACATTCTTTTTATAAAATATAGGATTTTTTTTGATTAACTGTCATGCAATTTTGATATCCACAATTAAAAAAAAAGAAAACCCTGTATAAGGTCTTTAAAGTAAATAAATAAATGAATAAATAAATAATTGAATAAATAAATAATTGAATAAATAAATAATTGAATAAATAATTACTAATCACATTAAAAAGATAAAGATAAATCCTTCAGTTGTCGCAAAAACTGTTTTAAGCTGGATTTGAACATTGTCAGAGAAGAAGAAGTCTGTCTCATGTTTTCAGGGAGATGTGAGTGAGTGTCGGTGGGTGCAAAATGTGTGGTGGGTTTTACTAAGGTTTTTATGTTTTTATGCATGTCGTGTGTGTTTTTAACATTGTGTTTTTACTTGCACCACCTGAAGCACCCCGGCCCCCACGTGATGATAGTCAGAACACCTGTGCCGTGTGTACAAAGGGAGGTGGGGAGGGGCAGGGGGAGGAGAGGGCTGCGGAGTGAGGCGTGGGGAGAGCCCCGTGGTAAGTGTTTTTAGCCTCATTTTTATTCTTTTTAGTCCATGCTTTTTAGCCTAGGTTTTTATTGTTTTTTATTGCTTTTATTCTTTTATAATAAAATGTTTTTAATTCGCTTATAATCCAGTGGTCTCCTTTTTAAACCCGGGTCCAAAGAACCTGTTTTTACACATATGACATGACATGACATTGTAAAGTCTAGTCTAAGTCTAAGTCTAAGTCTACAGTAAGTCTAAGTCTACAGTAAGTCTAAGTCTGTTCCTGTGTCTCTGGTTCATATAAAAACACTGAGATCCATAAAGTTGGATTTTGGATCAAACAAAACATACGAGTCACCGCTAGGGGGCGCAGTGGCGTCAGTCCATATTTCATTGATTTAAAAAGACATTTCTATTACTCTTCACACCTGACATTTCTTTATCGTTCTACAGTTTGTCCTCCACAGTCTCTCACTGACAGATATCAAAATGACATGTTTCCGCCCGGTTTCGAACCGGGGACCTTTCGCGTGTGAGGCGAACGTGATAACCACTACACTACGGAAACTGTGTGTACAACGAACTTCTAAAAGACAGAGTGTTTACATCCGCCCCCTGCAGCTGGTCCTCTCCTGATTGGTCACAGCCATAGACTGCTCACTCTATCCTCAGGTCTGGGAATCAGCTGCAGTCATTCCAGTCTTTAAAAATGCAATTACACACCATCAACAACAGACCATCAACAACAGACCTACAGTGTCTAAGGCACTGACAGACCATCAACAACAGACCTACAGTGTCTAAGGCACTGACAGACCATCAACAACAGACCTACAGTGTCTAAGGCACTGACAGACCATCAACAACAGACCTACAGTGTCTAAAGACGCCGGAGCGCTCTGATGCTAACAGTTTGGCTAGCAGCTTGTTGTGTAAAGTTAATAATAATGCAGCTCTGCAGCGTGTCTGTGTCTGAGACCTTCAGACTTTATAAAACAGCAGTGTGTTCACAGTAGCATGAAAACTCACATGTTCACAATGTCCCCCATTGTCAACCCTGGTTTAGTCCTGGTTTAGTCCTGGTTTAGTACTGGTTTAGTCCTGGTTTAGCCCTGGTTTAGCCCTGGTTTAGTCCTGGTTTAGTCCTGGTTTAGTCCTGGTTTAGTCCTGGTTTAGTCCTGGTTTAGTCCTGGTTCAGTCCTGGTTTAGTCCTGGTTTAGTCCTGGTTTAGTCCTGGTTTAGTCCTGGTTTAGTCCTGATGTAGCTCCTTTACAGCCACCCCACTGTGGCTCCTACTGTTCCCAGAGGTCTCCCATCACAGCACTAACCAGGCCCTGTTCAGTTATATATATATTATATATTATATATATAATCTCTCTGTTACACTGAAGCTAATGTCCTCAGGACATTGCGACAGAACGTGGCAGTGTTTGCTCTCTGCAAACAGAGGTCAGAGGTCACACAGACCTGATGACCTCATCTCCCGCTGCCTCCACGTGTCGCTCACTCTGCTCCTGACGTCATCGTCACCACCAGTCTCAGTCCTGGGTCTACAGTCTCAGTCCTGGGTCTACAGTCTCAGTCCTGGGTCTACAGCTTCAGTCCTGGGTCTACAGCCTCAGTCCTGGGTCTACAGTCTCAGTCCTGGGTCTACAGCCTCAGTCCTGGGTCTACAGCCTCAGTCCTGGGTCTACAGCCTCAGTCCTGGGTCTACAGCCTCAGTCCTGGGTCTACAGCCTCAGTCCTGGGTCTACAGTCTCAGTCCTTGGTCTACAGCCTCAGTCCTGGGTCTACAGTCTCAGTCCTGGTTCTACAGTCTCAGTCCTGGTTCTACAGTCTCAGTCCTGGATCATCAAGTCCAGTGGTCCTTCCAGTTGTCAATCATTCTGGTGACACATGTTCGTCCAATCAGAGCAGAGAGTTTGGTTCAAAAAGTGGAGAGGACGGTTCTTTCCTAAAACCATCAAATTGACTGCTCTGGGAGAAAGTTAAAGTGAACCAGACCAAGGGATAGATGGATCAATACTTTATTGATCCCCGAAGGACAGATTCAGGTTTCTAGTAGCAGCAAAAATAAAATTGCTCATTCTAAAAAGCTAATAATATTAATAATCAGCCACAGTCCTTCAGGTCACAGGTTCGGACCATGAATCCTCTCAGCTCTGGTCTGGACCAGTGTAAAACCATGAATCCTCTCTGCTCTGGTCTGGACCAGTGTAAAACCATGAATCCTCTCAGCTCTGGTCTGGACCAGTGTAAAACCATGAATCCTCTCTGCTCTGGTCTGGACCAGTGTAAACCATGAATCCTCTCTGCTCTGGTCTGGACCAGTGTAAAACCATGAATCCTCTCTGCTCTGGTCTGGACCAGTGTAACACCATGAATCCTCTCTGCTCTGGTCTGGACCAGTGTAACACCATGAACACTGAACTGCAGCAACATCTCAGGCAGAAAAAAGCAATACAAATATAAATTAAAAAGCACAGAAGTTTAAAGTGGACATTATCTGTGAAAAGTCCTTCTAATATCAGCTCTGTCCTTTGTGGAGGGGAGGAGAGAGGGGGAGAGAGGGGGAGAGGAGAGAGGGGGAGAGAGGGGGAGAGGAGAGAGGGGGAGAGGAGAGAGGGGGAGAGGAGAGAGGGGGAGAGAGGGGGAGAGGAAAGAGGTGGGGAGAGGAGAGAGGGGGAGAGAGGAGAGAGGAGAGAGGGGGAGAGGAGAGAGGGGGAGAGGAGAGAGGGGGAGAGGGGGAGAGGAGAGAGGAGAGAGGGGGAGAGGAGAGAGGGGGAGAGAGGGGGAGAGGAGAGAGGGGGAGAGGAGAGAGGGGGAGAGGGGGAGAGGGGGAGAGGGGGAGAGGAGAGAGGGAGAGAGGGGGAGAGGAGAGAGGGGGAGAGGAGAGAGGGGGAGAGGAGAGAGGGGAGAGAGGGGGAGAGGAAAGAGGTGGGGAGAGGAGAGAGGGGGAGAGAGGGAGAGAGGAGAGAGGGGGAGAGGAGAGAGGGGGAGAGGAGAGAGGGGGAGAGGGGGAGAGGAGAGAGGAGAGAGGGGGAGAGGAGAGAGGGGGAGAGAGGGGGAGAGGAGAGAGAGGGGGAGAGGAGAGAGGGGGAGAGGGGGAGAGGGGGGGGGAGAGGGGGAGAGGAGAGAGGAGAGAGGGGGAGAGGAGAGAGGGGGAGAGGAGAGAGGGGGAGAGGGGGAGAGGAGAGAGGAGAGAGGGGAGAGGATGAGAGGGGGAGAGAGGGGGAAAGGAGAGAGGGGAGAGGAGAGAGGGGGAGAGGGGGAGAGGAGAGAGGGGGGAGAGGGGAGAGGAGAGAGGGGGAGAGGGGGAGAGGAGAGAGGGGGAGAGGAGAGAGGGGGAGAGAGGGGAGAGGAGAGAGGGGGAGAGGAGAGAGGGGGAGAGAGGGTGAGAGGAGAGAGGGGGAGGAGAGGAGAGGGGGGAGAGGGGGAGAGAGGGGAGAGAGAGAGGGGGAGAGAGGGGGAGAGGAGAGAGGGAGAGGGGGAGAGGATGAGAGGGGGAGAGGAGAGAGGGGGAGAGGAGAGAGGGGGAGAGAGGGGGAGAGGAGAGAGGGGGAGAGGAGAGGAGGGGGAGAGGAGAGAGGGGGATGAGAGAGGGGGTGAGGAGAGAGTGGGGAAAGGAGAGAGGGGAGAGGGGGAGAGGGGGAGAGAGAGAGGGGGAAGAGAGGGGGAGAGAGGGGTAGAGGAGAGAGGGGTGAGAGGAGAGAGGGGGAAGGGGGAGAGGAGAGAGGGGAGGGGGGAGAGGGAGAGGAGGGGGAGAGGATGGGGTGAGGGAGGACTGAGACGGGGGAGCGGAGGGGAGAGGGAGAGAGGGGGAGGGGGGAGAGGAGAGAGGGGGAGGCAGGGTGTGAGGGGGGAGAGGGGAGAGAGGGAGAGGGGGAGGGGGGAGAGGGAGAGAGGGGGAGAGGAGAGGGGAGAGGGAGAGGGGGAGAGGAGAGAGGGGGAGAGGGGTAGAGGAGAGAGGGGGGGAGAGGGGGACGAGAGGGGGGAGAGAGGAGAGAGGGGGAGAGGACGAGGAGGGGAGAGAGGGGAGGGCGAGAGGGGGAGAGGAGAGAGGGGAGGCTAGAGGGGGGTGAGAGGGAGAGAGGGGGAGAGGGGAGAGAGGGGGATGAGGGGGAGAGAGATGGGGAGAGAGGAGTCGAGTGAGTGGGAGCTCTGTTTGAGGGAGGCGTCACTGAGGCCAAATCCTGCAGAGAAGAAAGGTTTTTGTGGAAACTGCTGCAACACTGGAGCACACTGCAGCTGACACCGGGTAAGACTCCACTCTGACCTCTTTACAAGTATTACTAACAGTAGGAATGCAGTAGTAGTAGTAGTAGTAGTAGCAGTAGCAGTAGCAGTAGTAGTAGTAGTAGTATTTTAGACAATGGTGGTAAAATGGATGAATGGAGACATACAGTAAAAGTAGGTCAGTGGGTCAAAAAGCTGAGTCATGTTTAACCGCTTCAGGCCTGACACAGAAAGTCCAAATCTATTCTTCTGTTCTGGACTTTATCACTTTATAGTTATTCATTTTCCATAACTTTAGACTTCTTTATAAAGTCGACTTTTTAGAATAACTCTGTTTAACTGCATCATCTTTCAGCTTCAGTATAACTTTAACTAAGTTAGTTTAACATTTAATTATGTTTATATGTGTATCGCCCTAAATCACAGTAGTTTTAGACCCAGGACTGAGGCTGTAGACCCAGGACTGAGGCTGTAGACCCAGGACTGAGGCTGTAGACCCAGGACTGAGGCTGTAGACCTAGGACTGAGGCTGTAGACCCAGGACTGAGGCTGTAGACCCAGGACTGAGGCTGTAGACCCAGGACTGAGGCTGTAGACCCAGGACTGAGGCTGTAGACCCAGGACTGAGGCTGTAGACCCAGGACTGAGGCTGTAGACCCAGGACTGAGGCTGTAGACCCAGGACTGAGGCTGTAGACCCAGGACTGAGGCTGTAGACCCAGGACTGAGGCTGTAGACCCAGGACTGAGGCTGTAGTTCTGGATATTGTGATGGAACTTAAATGTTGTTTGTGTGTAATGTGTGTTCTGCAGGACCTGAAGATGAACTACACCCTGGACTTCGGCTCGAACAGCTTCCAAACGTTCACCTCCAAAAACACAGAGACCGTGGATCCTTTCCTGGCGGCGGCTCGAATGCTTCGTGGAGGAACGTGGAGCAAAACGTGGCAAACGGCCGACGACAAACCTGTGACTGCGACGTCTGAACCAAAAGAACTGAAAGATCCGCAGCCGTGTGTGCGCAGCGGACACGTGACCACGGACAGAGCCCAGAGACCCAGTGACCAGAGTCCGGTGCGTCTCTGGAGATCCGGAGGTCGACCCAACTCCAGAAGGTTCCGGCGATTCAAAGCCCCTCTGCTCCCCGCCATCGCCGAGATCTGAGGAGAGCAATGGAAACTCAACTGCACCTTTGAGAAGAATGATCGAATAAAATGTTTTTGTACCTGTCTGTGTGATGCTGTTTGTTATCATGAAGTCAGATATTTAAACAGGTCTGGGTTTTATAATATACGATGAGTATGCCTCTGTTTTAAAGAATGGGAGTCAAACAATAAAGGCATTTTTATAAGACTTTTTGCACAATTTGTTAAACTGAGCGATTACAACAGTCTGCAGAAGTCACTTTTCCACTTGATGGTGAAGAAAACATATCTCTTTTATGTCTGGGTATAAACCAAGCCCCCGGTCTCCAAAATGTCTGCCCCTGGTCTCTCCAAGATGTCTGCCCCTGGTCTCTCCAAGATGTCTGACTCTGGTCTCTCCAAGATGTCTGACTCTGGTCTCTCCAAGATGTCTGCCCTGGTCTCTTCAAGATGTCTGCCCTGGTCTCTCCAAGATGTCTGCCCTGGTCTCTCCAAGATGTCTGCCCTGGTCTCTCCAAGATGTCTGCCTCTGGAAACATACGCAGGCCATCATTCTGATTCCGAAACAGTCGGAGACAGTTAAACTCATAGATGACAGTAACTCGCTCTTCCAGGTCCAGGTCCGGGAGATGCTCCAGGACTTTAAGACCGCCCTGCGCCTCCAGAGCTCCACAGTCCTGGCTCTGCAGGAGGCCAGCGAGGCCCCCCAAGAGGGGGACCATCAGGCACAAGAACATCCAGCTTTAAACTGGAATGTCAGTGTTTTGCTTCATTAAGAGGAGGTTATAGATAGACTGTATTTATTGAGGTTTTCAGGTGTCCCGTAGAAACACATCCAAACAAACAAATCATTAAGTCATTCTTAAAAGTACCGATAGTAATAAAATACAGCAGCAGTTGTTGTTGGCGCCTTCATTAACTCTGAGGAAACCGTTTTAACTTCACAAAACGTTGACTTTAGAAGGATCAGATTGTGATGATTTAAAGCTCTGTAGCTTTGGCCTGAACTCTGAGTCTTTCATGTGAAGACGAGGAGCAGAGAGAGAGATAAAGGCGACCTCCTGAAGGAAAGTCTCACACATCACTGTTTAGGCTGAAAGGAGGACTTTTTTTAAAGAAAGTTAAAACAAAGAATAATTATGATGAAAGAGACAAATAAGTTCATAACAGAAGTCCCTCCATGGTCCCAGCTGCGACGGCACCAAACCAGCCCTCTGCAGGTGAGTAAAGGAAGTGCAAGGGCCTTCATCTCCGCTTGCAGCTTTAATGTTAATGTTACATAATGTTAATATGTCCCTGTGTTGACTTGACCACAGAAAGGCTTCTCAGCTCTACCAGACTCCATAAAGCTGTTCAGAGCTGGGATTCTTGGGTTCCATATGACGTCAGGGCAGTGGAGAATAACAAACGTAGGACAGGACGTGACGTGTCCTGGCGCTGCAGTCTGCCGGGTTTATACACGGAGATATAGTAGAAGAAGAAGCGGTTTATACACGGAGATATAGTAGAAGAAGAAGCATCTTTGTGTGCGGTGTACGTTTATAGCAACCGCACAAATAGAGAGAAAGACCAGAGTTTGTTCATGTTCCAACTGTGGTCTCATATAAAGGAGGACACTTTGAAAAAGTCACTGGAATGAGGCGGAGGTGGATCAAGGCTTTCCTAGATAAGCGCCCCCTGCAGGCCATCCCAATGAAACGCAGACATTTCTTTTGTTATATTTTCCAAAAATGCCCGAAATCAAGACTCTTTTCAGAAATATTTGTTAATACTCCCTTAGAATTGAGTGTCCCCGATTAAGACTGTTCCAACAACCGTACACCGCACAGGAGGAGAGTCTTTGACTCCAAAACAGACTTTATATGGTTTTCAATACATACAGTCTATGGACGTGACTGAAGAGTGTGACGGACCTTTCCCTGAGAGGGGGAGGGGCCTCAGAGACACACAGTTACTTTACAGGAAATAAATATTAAAGCTTTTATATTTAGTTTATTTTGTTTCACGTTGTACAATAATAACATAAATACATTTATTACATCTCATATTGTGTAGAATTATATTATTTCTTGCAGATTGTAACATTTCTTTATGATTCAAGAGTCCTCCACAGTCTTTCAGTGGGAATATAAAAAATGACATGTTTCCGCCCGGTTTCGAACCGGGGACCTTTCGCGTGTGAGGCGAACGTGATAACCACTACACTACGGAAACTGTGTGATGACGTCAGTGAGTTTGTGATTTGAAGTCTTAGAGAAAATGTGACAAACTCCAATAATCACCATTGCACCCTGTGGATTACCCTGTGGTTTACCCTGTGGATTACATGTGGATTACCCTGTGGTTTACCCTGTGGATTACATGTGGATTACCCTGTGGTTTACCCTGTGGATTACATGTGGATTATCCTGTGGTTTACCCTGTGGATTACATGTGGATTACCCTGTGGTTTACCCTGTGGATTACATGTGGATTACCCTGTGGTTTAGAATCAGAATCAGAATCATTTTTATTGCCACGTAAGTAACAGGAGGTCACAGACTTGGAAATTGCTTTGGCTCAGTGCAACAGTTAAAAAGAGATAATAAAAATAAGAATAAAAAACACTTCTAAAGAATAAATTTAAATTTAAAATAGAGGTACAGTTACTATTTACAATATACAAGTGCACATGGTGCACACAATGTAAGGTGACAGCAGTACAGTGAAGTAAAGTGACGTATGATGGGCAGTAAAGTGACTTTATAAAGGGCGGGGGGACAGGTTAAGAAGTGTTCAAGAGTCCAACAGCAGAGGGGAAGAAACTGCTCTTGTGGCGGGAGGTTCTAGTCCTGATGGACCGCAGCCTCCTGCCTGAGGGGAGTGGTTGGAATAGTCCATGTGCAGGTGAGAGGGGAGTGGTTGGAATAGTCCATGTGCAGGTGAGAGGGGAGTGGTTGGAATAGTCCATGTGCAGGTGAGAGGGGAGTGGTTGGAATAGTCCATGTGCAGGTGAGAGGGGAGTGGTTGGAACAGTCCATGTGCAGGTGAGAGGGGAGTGGTTGGAATAGTCCATGTGCAGGGTGAGAGGGGTCGGCTGTGATACGACCAGCCCGGCCTCGAGCTCGGGCGACGTACAGGTCCTGCAGCGATGGAAGGCTGCGGCCGATCACTTCCTCTGCAGAGACCACAATGCACTGTAGTCTCTGTTTGTCCCTGACTGTGGCTCCAGCGAACCACACGGTGATGGAGGAGGTGATGGAGGAGGTGATGAGGAGGTGATGGAGGAGGTGATGGAGGAGGTGATGAGGAGGTGATGGAGGAGGTGATGGAGGAGGTGATGGAGGAGGTGATGGAGGAGGTGATGGAGGAGGTGATGGAGGAGGTGCTGGAGGAGGTCAACATCTGTGCAGGCAGCTTGGCTTTCCTGAGCTGCCGCAGGAAGTACATCCTCTGCTGGGCCTTCTTGATGAGGGAGCTGATGGTCGGCTCCCACTTGAGGTCCTGGGTGATGGTGGTGCCCAGGAAACGGAAGGACTCCACAGAGGTGATGGGGGAGTCCATCACGGAGGGTGGGGGCGGGGGGACAGTGCTCTTCCTGAAGTCCACAATCATCTCCACTGTCTTCTGGGCGTTCAGCTCCAGGTTGTTACCACTGCACCAGGACACCAGCCGGTCCACCTCCCTCCTGTAGGAGACACCAGGACACCAGCCGGTCCACCTCCTCCTGTAGGAGACACCAGGACACCAGCCGGTCCACCTCCCTCCTGTAGGAGACACCAGGACACCAGCCGGTCCACCTCCTCCTGTAGGAGACACCAGGACACCAGCCGGTCCACCTCCCTCCTGTAGGAGACACCAGGACACCAGCCGGTCCACCTCCCTCCTGTAGGAGACACCAGGACACCAGCCGGTCCACCTCCCTCCTGTAGGAGACACCAGGACACCAGCCGGTCCACCTCCCTCCTGTAGGAGACACCAGGACACCAGCCGGTCCACCTCCCTCCTGTAGGAGACACCAGGACACCAGCCGGTCCACCTCCCTCCTGTAGGAGACACCAGGACACCAGCCGGTCCACCTCCCTCCTGTAGGAGACACCAGGACACCAGCCGGTCCACCTCCCTCCTGTAGGAGACACCAGGACACCAGCCGGTCCACCTCCCTCCTGTAGGAGACACCAGGACACCAGGACACCTGAACAAAACTGTCTAAAATACTGAAACATGAACACAAACATTCCCTTTAATAAATGAATTTAGCCCAAAACAAAAAACATTTGTTCAAACATGAGGAAGAGTCTGGTCTGAGTCAGCGCCGGTTTAGATCCACCTCCTCTCTCTGGAGGAGGTGATGTGGATCTCTCTGGAGGAGGTGATGGTGGCTCTCTCTGGAGGAGGTGATGGAGGATCTCTCTGGAGGAGGTGATGGAGGATCTCTCTGGAGGAGGTGATGGAGGATCTCTCTAGAGGAGGTGATGGAGGATCTCTCTGGAGGTGATGGTGGATCTCTCTGGAGGAGGTGATGGAGGATCTCTCTGGAGGAGGTGATGGAGGATCTCTCTGGAGGAGGTGATGGAGGATCTCTCTAGAGGAGGTGATGGAGGATCTCTCTGGAGGAGGTGATGGAGGATCTCTCTGGAGGAGGTGATGAAGGATCTCTCTGGAGGAGGTGATGGAGGATCTCTCTAGAGGAGGTGATGGAGGATCTCTCTGGAGGAGGTGATGGAGGATCTCTCTGGAGGAGGTGATGGAGGATCTCTCTGGAGGAGGTGATGAAGGATCTCTCTAGAGGAGGTGATGGAGGATCTCTCTGGAGGAGGTGATGGAGGATCTCTCTAGAGGAGGTGATGGAGGATCTCTCTAGAGGAGGTGATGGAGGATCTCTCTGGAGGAGGTGATGGAGGATCTCTCTAGAGGAGGTGATGGAGGATCTCTCTAGAGGAGGTGATGGAGGATCTCTCTAGAGGAGGTGATGGAGGATCTCTCTAGAGGAGGTGATGGAGGATCTCTCTAGAGGAGGTGATGGAGGATTTCTCTAGAGGAGGTGATGGAGGATCTCTCTGGAGGAGGTGATGGAGGATCTCTCTAGAGGAGGTGATGGAGGATCTCTCTAGAGGAGGTGATGGAGGATCTCTCTGGAGGAGGTGATGGAGGATCTCTCTGGAGGAGGTGATGGAGGATCTCTCTGGAGGAGGTGATGGAGGATCTCTCTGGAGGAGGTGATGGAGGATCTCTCCATGATTGTTGATTGTTCTGAGAGTGAGAGTGACGTCAGAGGCTCGTTGTTGTGACATGTTTCAGCCACAAGATGGCGACATAATCCTGTCCACTTCTGCTCCTTTAAATGATTCATCATCTGAACTTTTTACATTTCCATGAATCACATCTTTACAATATTAACAAGAACCATGAGGCTGTGTCTATACAGCTGTGTCTATACAGCTGTGTCTATACAGAGTCTATACAGCTGTGTCTATACAGCTGTGTCTATACAGCTGCCTGTGTCTGTTTCCACTAAAACCCAAAGTGAATGGATGGAGTTGATTGGAGGATGTGGTGTGTGTGACATCACCGTATGGAGAGAATGCGGAACTATATCTGAACAGTGTAAAGTGCTTTGGGTTAGGCCGGGATCCGTAAACATGTGCTAAATAAATAAACATGAGTAAGGATGAATTCTCTGGTCTTTATAACTTACTTACTCTGTAATAATAATAATAACAACAACAACAACAACAAAAATAACAACAACAACAACAACAATAATAATAATAATATAATAATAACAATAATAATAATAATAATATAACAATAATAATAATAATAATAATAATAATAATACTATAATAATAATAATAATAATAATAATAATAATAAAACATTAGTTTTATACAGAGCTTTTCAGGACAATAAAAGTCTCTTCACATCATTATTCTTCCTCCAAACGCGCTGCTGATAAACTACTGCAGCCACAGCTGCCCTGGGGCACACTGACAGCAGCCACATCTAAAACATCTGTTCTCTGTCTCTGTTCTGAATGTGGTGGAAACAAAAGGAAAAGGACAAAGTTCAGGCGAAAGTAAAGAATCCTGTGTTTTCTGTGCAGCGGCAGCAGCTGAGGCTCAAACCTCAGATATTTATGTTTACGACGGAATCTGAGCCCGAGGAGGGTCCATGAGTCAGATTCAGATTCAGATTCATTTATTTCGCCATTTGCAGTAACACTACATTGGAATACATTTGTAAAAGTTCCCAGTGTGCACAGGACAAGTACAGACACAAAACAACATTAAAAGACAAAAATAAAACAAATTTTAAAAACAGTAAACAAATGTCACTGTGAAGTTGACCAACTAAAACAGATCTGTACAAGTGCAAAATCATTAAAGTGCTCTATTCAAACTGATAACAGCTCGTGGAAAAAAACTATTAGCATAACGAGATGTCCTGCATCTCAGAGAACAGTATCTTCTGCCAGAGGGAAGAAGCTGGAACAAGGCTTTCCCAGGGTGGCCAGAAGAGTCATTAACAATCCTAAGAGCACTGTTTAAAAGTCTGGATTTATAAAGAGCCTCCAGAACAGGAAGCTCACAGCCCACGGTCCTCTTAGCAGAGCGGAGCACCTTGTTTAAAGCTCTCTTTTCTTTATCTGTGATGTTTCCAAACCACACAGACACAGAACCAACAAGTAAACTCTCAATGGTGCAGCGATAAAAGTTAAGCACAATCTTAGAGTTAGTGGTAAATTCTCTAAGTTTCCGCAGGAAGTAGAGACGCTGACGAGCTTTCTTAACGACTCGGTCAGTGTTTTTAACCCATTTCAGGTTAGACAGAGTTAAACCCAGAAACTTGCTCCTCTACGATCTGCACCTGGGAGTTGTCGATTGCGACAGGCAAATGAGAACTATTGCGACTGAAATCAAAGACCAGTTCACATGTTTTGGATGCGTTCAACTGGAGGTTGTTAGCCTTACTCCACTGAACCACGTTTTGTATCTCTGCTCTATAAGAGGATTCATCAGTGTCACTGATGAGACCGATGATGGTGGTGTCATCAGCATATTTGATGATCAGGTTAGAGTCTGAGGAGGACACACAATCATGAGTGTACAGTGTCAAAGGCCTGTATAGATTCCAGCTGTCACATAAACAGCGCCACCCACTGGTCACGCTGCTCCACTGCACCCAGCCCCACAGTCACTGTTATCTTCATGTTTTATCACTAATATGTTTATTAGTTTTATCACAGCTCCGAAGGTTTTAAGTCTCGTCTTTAAACGCTTTGTTTCTCTCGGGTTTTAGCGCCGTGAGTTCTGTGGTCCTCTCTTTTATATGTTTTATTCATTTTATTGGTTTTACTTTTATTTTAAATTGTCTAACCCACAATGAATGGAATCGTTTAGAAGCGTTGCTAACCACTTCCGACAATGTTGTGTCGTGTCCTAGCTCATTTTAAATAGTTGTAGAGTTTAAAAGTGTTTTAAAAGTACAAAAAACAGTAGTACTGATTGATACTTGTAAAATGTTTAAAGCCGGGGTACCTAACTTTTCCCCCACATGATTAATACATGTTTTACGTCCCTTGTTTATTTTCTAAAGGTTCTGGTTCTTGACGTCCAAGTTTTCCACTAAAGAGAGACCGTGTTACCATAGCAAAACTCTGTTTACTTGACAACAGCTAGCATAGCCTCTCAATAAACTTTTTTTTTTCCTGTATTTCAAGTCTTTGTGCTTTTTAGACATTTAAAAAACCTATGAATTGCTTGATTTTGAAAAGTGGATAAACCAAAACTGTTAGTTATTTTTATTATTCAGAATCAGAATCAGAATCATTTTTATTGCCACGTGAGTAACAAACTTACCACGTGGAAATTGTCTTGGCAGAGAGCGTGCCACTTCGCCATTTGCGGCGCTGTGTGCAGCAAGAAACAGCAGAGAGCAATAACATACAGTTCACATACAATTGGATAGACACATTGTGCTTTTTATAAACCACGGATTTTTTTCTCGGGATGAGCACCTCCGGCGGCCGGCCCAATGTAGCTGTCAGAGGGGGGCGGGATCAGGGAGGGGGTGAGTAGGAAAACAATAAGGAATGGAGGGGAGGGAGGGAGCAAGAGGGATAGGTAGAGGGAGGCGGGGGTGAGGGATCCAAGCTGGAGACTGAAAGAGTGTGAGTTGTTGTAGATTGTGGGACCTTGTTTATGGCCTTGGTCGAGGAATGTGAGATAAGAGTGGAGAGAAGACACAGCAGGAGAAAAACACATCACCTGAGAGGGACAATATTATATGCAATGTAGCATCAAAAGCAGGCAGATATTCTATTAATTCCAATTAAACCGAATTGCGGCGCCCTCAGACCTCCGTACACAGGGGCAAATCCAAGCCGGGTCAGAGAGTTCAAGCCTGACAAACAATGTCATTCAATCTCAGCTCCAGAGTTTTATTCCCTTCGAGTGAACGAGCTGCGAGATCTTTGATCAACTGTTCCACCAAAACCACTCTTCTTTGTCCAGACACGGCACTCTCAACCACGACGCGGCTTAGCTCCTTGTACATCCCATCAATTTTGTCGGCCAGCAGGTCGTGAATCTTACGAACTGCCATGCCACCGAATTTGTGGTAGAAGAGGATCGCTTTAAACCCAAACAGGAGGATTCCCACCACCAAAATGCCAAAGATATATACGTCTTCCGAATCTTCAATAGACAGGGTTGTTCAAGAGTATACCCCGCCGGTGAAGTCCCGTCCGGGCACACGGGCTCTCCAGACCCACGCTTACGTGTTGAAAAGATAGAATCAATTGCGTTGAGGGACCAGTTAATCATTTCCATTCTGTTAAAGTTGTCTGTGGCAAAACTCCAGGAAAAAAGACAAAAACAGGAGATAGCAAGCAGTCAGAAGCAGGAGCGGACTAAGACACGTCTTTGCTCGACGGAGGAGGAAGAAGAAAGCAGGAGAATTATTATTATCATTGTTATTATTATTATTATTATTATTATTAATTTTATTATTATTATTATTATCATTATTATTATTAATTTTATTTTTATTATTATTGTTATTATTATTGTTATTATTATTGTTATTATTATTATTATTGTTGTTGTTATTGTTATTATTGTATTATTATTGTTATTATTGTTATTATTATTTTTATTTTTATTGTTATTATTATTATTTTTTTTTTTTTTTTATTGTTATTATTATTATTATTGTTATTGTTATTTTTATTATTATTTTTTTTATTGTTATTATTATTATTATTATTATTACTATTCATGCTCTGGGAGTCCTCGTGTTATTGAGTGATTCATTTATTTTGTGGTTTGAAAGTCGAGTACCCCAGCTTTAGTTCCCGGTGAAAACACGTGGTGCTGATGTCGAGGATCCGTGTGAAAGAGGAGCCCCCGGTTTACGGTCCCAGCTCTCAGGAATGTCCGCGCTTCGTTTTCCGCGGGACCTGGACTTTTATTGCTGGTATTACTGCTGCTGGTTTTACTGCCGCTGGTTTTACTGCCTCTGGTATCACTGACGCTGTACGTAACGAGTGGGAGCGCGAGGAGGGAGACTTCACCGGAGACATCACCGGAGACATCAGCGGAGACATCAGCGGAGACTTCACCGGAGACGACTGATGCACAAGGACAGAGAAAGGTAAGCACCTGTCAGCCTGTACAATGAACACACTGCTGCTCGTGCACGTGTAGCATCGTGCACTACTACGTCATCACCACTCGCTGTTTATCATGACGCGCTGCGCAGAAGCCAAAGTCATAACTGTGACGTAGACCGACGTTTAATCTTTTATTTCAAATTTCTAAAGTTACAAATGGCGTGGTGTGTTGTGGGCTTGTCTGTCACTGCAGACTATGGTCCGACTGAGTCTGAAGAGTTTGTTTTGGTGCATAATCATAACGGTGTCAAAAATAAGAAATAAAAAGGTTATTTCTACAGCACCTTTCACAGACTGTCCATTAGTCTCTGACGTCACAGATGGAGCAGGTCACAGGAGGTCACAGGAGGCACATGTCAGAACTACACACGTTTTTAGAGGGAGGGGAAACCGGAGCACCAGGAGGAAACCTGCACAGACATGGGGAGAACATGCAAACTCCACTCAGAAAGGTCTGAAGGTGGAATTGTTTACTGAGGATTTGAAATGTTCCAACTTTCTTTGTGATGTACTGTGACTGTTTTGGATTTGAATTACATCTTGTTTAGTTCGTATTTGCATGCTGAAGCCAGACCTCTCAGACCTCTGAAGCTAAGCAGGACAGGGCCTGGTTAGTGCTGTGATGGGAGACCTCTGAACAGCAGGTGCCACAGTGGGGTGGCTGCGGCTGTAAAGCGCCAAACTGTGATTGTGTCCTTAGGCAAGACACTTCCCCCACATTAGAATGAGTCTGGTGTGTGTGTGTGGTTGGTGGTGGTGGGAGGGGCTTCTGTCAGTGTGTCCCAGGGCAGCTGTGGCTACAGTAGAAGTTTATCATCCCTGTGTCATGGTAAAGAATCTTCCATGACACTAAGACACCAAGAATCTATATGATATGATATATATATATATATATAATATATATATATATATATATATATATAATCATATTAGTCCATGTGCAGGTGAGAAGGATATCAGATAAAGTAATGATCCTCTTATACAACTCATGCTTTCCAGACGTATGTTGTAGACCCAGGACTGAGGCTGTAGACCCAGGACTGAGGCTGTAGACCCGGGACTGAGGCTGTAGATAGGCCTGTCACGATAACAAATTTTGCTGGACGATTAATTGTCTCAGAAATTATTGCGATAAGCGATTATATTGTCGTTCTGAGATCATTTGCATCGATTAGAATGATAATGCAGGTACACCTTTTCAAAGAGAATAAACTTTTATTTTTAACGAATATTTAACGCTAGAACACAATAAATTAACAAACAACCAAAAACAATAAATAACATCGACTCAGTCTCTTAACAAAAAATGACCAGGAATAAAACTGCCAGGACCTTTGTAAAGAAAATATGAAACAGATGCCTCAAATGTCAATAATTTCTCAGACTTTATGACAGATTACAAGAAAGAAATACCAACATGTTGACTTTGTGTGGCTTAAGACAGGATCTCTCAGGAGTAGTCCCACCTCCCCACACACCAGGCGAATGACAAGTGACTGACATGTGGATTCACCAATGGGGCGTACAGAAGTCCTGCTGCGGTAGCGCCCACCGGAAGTAGCGGGGCGGGCTTTGATGCTAACAGCTAAGCTATCGGGTTTTTTGTGTAAAGTTCTACTCCAAGAATGCAAGTCTGCAGCATCTCTGTGTTCAGAGACCTTCTAGAGACTTTATATAACAGCAGTATGTGTTCACGGAGGTGCGCCATAAGTTTATTTTATTGGTACGGTACGGTACTTCTGCATCGGCGAACACGCTAACGCTAGCTGCGCTAGTATAGTCACTAATCAAGCCTGAATGAGAACTCAGCTGCCGGCATATGTTCACAACTACTGTGTCCCCCATTGTCAATCCTGGTTAAGTCCTGGTTTAGGTCCTGTTTTGGCTGTATTTTGTATTTTTGAGTAATTTCCGTCTGCTTGCTAGACCGCTAATGTTCCCGTGGCCACTTTGCGGCTCTCTGACCCGAGAGAGACGGGGGAAACAAACAAGCATGCAAATGGGATTTATCGCGGCCAGAAAAGTTATTGAGCAAATTTTATTTATCGTGCGATTAATTGATTTATTGACTATCGCGACAGGCCTAGCTGTAGACCCGAGACTGAGGCTGCAGACCCAGGACTGAGGCTGTAGACCCAGGACTGAGGCTGCAGACCCAGGACTGAGACTGTAGACCCAGGACTGAGGCTGTAGACCCAGGACTGAGGCTGTAGACCCAGGACTGAGGCTGTAGACCAGGACTCAGGCTGAAAACCCAACACATGTTCAAGCCCAACATGGTGAGTGTGACAGTTACCCTCAGAGACCTCTAGACCAACGTGAGAAACTTCCCCCATGAGCACTTCGCCTGTGCAGCTGTAGCAGGTTAGCGCCCTCCTTAATGAAGAATTGAACTTGAACTGGAGTTATGTGTGTTGCGTGACTGTGTTTAAGTGTTCAAGTCCAAAGGAGAAGCTTCCGGAAATACTCCCAAAATAAATGGGTCAAGAGGTCTCCATATGATCCTCGGACAATGTTCAGGCGTGTTGCGTCTCACATGACGCTCGCAGCAGGAGGCAGCCCCCGCACTCTCAGTCGCACTGAGGAACACGCCAGTGCAATGGATTCAACCACAAAACACTAGAAAATAATTCTGCTCAAATTAGGAATGCACCGATATCACTTTTATCAAAGCCATATATGAACAGGGACTTATACTGCCAGCAGTTTCTGATGATTTTTATTGAATTTTCAAGACCCACAGGATATTGTGTACTATGACTATCTGAAATCCAAAACCAGATTCTGAAAGAATGGACTGTTTTCTTTCATCGGCAAAAATAATGTTGTTTCTAACTTGTTTTGTTCCCCTGTAATCCTCAGTCGAGTAGAGCAAAGTTTTACTGAAATCACCGTCTCAGACAAAAAGCTGTAACCTTGCCTGCAAGCTGAATTCTCGCGGTATTTGTGAGTTCACAAACACTCGAGAATACATCTTGTACCGCTCCCGCTTACACTTTTCGAGTCGAACCACTGGGTGTGCGAGCCAATCACGCGCCAGTCTGGGGGTTTAGGGCGGGATATCCGGGTTTGACGAAAGCAAGAAGTGCCGGGCCGAAGCAAAACAAACATGGCTACGCAGGAGGACGGACGCAAAGTCAGTTTTAGCAGAATCTCCAATTTCTTTTTTGAAAGATGAACAGCGAGAGGCGCTTTTTACATTTCTGGACGGCAACCTTGGTAGGCGGGCACACAGCGTCACTTCGCCCAATCAGCTTCAAGTATTCTGCTGCTTACCCCTCCTTTCCCCGAAAGGATTCTCCGGGAGAAATCCCAGATTGATATCGCGGAGAACGCGTTAGAGTTCTACACAATCATCAATCTGGCTCTTGCCAGGTTAAAAAAGCTGCCTCCTGTTTTCAAACCCAGAGAGCTCTGCTGCCCCCTGCTGGCTCCATAACATATGGTCTAAAGCTAATCCCTGAACATGTTAGATTTAACATCTGGAACATGTTTGATTTAACATCTGGAACATGTTAGATTTAACATCTGGAACATGTTAGATTTAACATCTGGGAACATGTTAGATTTAACATCTGGGAACATGTTAGATTTAACATCTGGGAACATGTTAGATTTAACATCTGGGAACATGTTAGATTTAACATCTGGGAACATGTTAGATTTAACATCTGGGAACATGTTAGATTTAACATCTGGAACATGTTAGATTTAACATCTGGGAACATGTTAGATTTAACATCTGGGAACATGTTAGATTTAACATCTGGGAACATGTTAGATTTAACATCTGGGAACATGTTAGATTTAACATCTGGGAACATGTTAGATTTAACATCTGGGAACATGTTAGATTTAACATCTGGGAACATGTTAGATTTAACATCTGGGAACATGTTAGATTTAACATCTGGGAACATGTTAGATTTAACATCTGGGAACATGTTAGATTTAACATCTGGGAACATGTTAGATTTAACATCTGGGAACATGTTAGATTTAACATCTGGGAACATGTTAGATTTAACATCTGGGAACATGTTAGATTTAACATCTGGGAACATGTTAGATTTAACATCTGGGAACATGTTAGATTTAACATCTGGGAACATGTTAGATTTAACATCTGGGAACATGTTAGATTTAACATCTGGAACATGTTAGATTTAACATCTGGAACATGTTAGATTTAACATCTGGGAACATGTTAGATTTAACATCTGGGAACATGTTAGATTTAACATCTGGGAACATGTTAGATTTAACATCTGGAACATGTTAGATTTAACATCTGGGAACATGTTAGATTTAACATCTGGGAACATGTTAGATTTAACATCTGGGAACATGTTAGATTTAACATCTGGGAACATGTTAGATTTAACATCTGGAACATGTTAGATTTAACATCTGGGAACATGTTAGATTTAACATCTGGAACATGTTAGATTTAACATCTGGGAACATGTTAGATTTAACATCTGGGAACATGTTAGATTTAACATCTGGGAACATGTTAGATTTAACATCTGGGAACATGTTAGATTTAACATCTGGGAACATGTTAGATTTAACATCTGGGAACATGTTAGATTTAACATCTGGAACATGTTAGATTTAACATCTGGGAACATGTTAGATTTAACATCTGGGAACATGTTAGATTTAACATCTGGGAACATGTTAGATTTAACATCTGGGAACATGTTAGATTTAACATCTGGGAACATGTTAGATTTAACATCTGGGAACATGTTAGATTTAACATCTGGGAACATGTTAGATTTAACATCTGGGAACATGTTAGATTTAACATCTGGGAACATGTTAGATTTAACATCTGGGAACATGTTAGATTTAACATCTGGGAACATGTTAGATTTAACATCTGGGAACATGTTAGATTTAACATCTGGGAACATGTTAGATTTAACATCTGGAACATGTTAGATTTAACATCTGGGAACATGTTAGATTTAACATCTGGGAACATGTTAGATTTAACATCTGGGAACATGTTAGATTTAACATCTGGGAACATGTTAGATTTAACATCTGGGAACATGTTAGATTTAACATCTGGAACATGTTAGATTTAACATCTGGGAACATGTTAGATTTAACATCTGGGAACATGTTAGATTTAACATCTGGGAACATGTTAGATTTAACATCTGGGAACATGTTAGATTTAACATCTGGGAACATGTTAGATTTAACATCTGGGAACATGTTAGATTTAACATCTGGGAACATGTTAGATTTAACATCTGGGAACATGTTAGATTTAACATCTGGGAACATGTTAGATTTAACATCTGGGAACATGTTAGATTTAACATCTGGGAACATGTTAGATTTAACATCTGGGAACATGTTAGATTTAACATCTGGGAACATGTTAGATTTAACATCTGGGAACATGTTAGATTTAACATCTGGGAACATGTTAGATTTAACATCTGGGAACATGTTAGATTTAACATCTGGGAACATGTTAGATTTAACATCTGGGAACATGTTAGATTTAACATCTGGGAACATGTTAGATTTAACATCTGGAACATGTTAGATTTAACATCTGGAACATGTTAGATTTAACATCTGGGAACATGTTAGATTTAACATCTGGGAACATGTTAGATTTAACATCTGGGAACATGTTAGATTTAACATCTGGGAACATGTTAGATTTAACATCTGGGAACATGTTAGATTTAACATCTGGGAACATGTTAGATTTAACATCTGGGAACATGTTAGATTTAACATCTGGGAACATGTTAGATTTAACATCTGGGAACATGTTAGATTTAACATCTGGGAACATGTTAGATTTAACATCTGGGAACATGTTAGATTTAACATCTGGAACATGTTAGATTTAACATCTGGGAACATGTTAGATTTAACATCTGGGAACATGTTAGATTTAACATCTGGAACATGTTAGATTTAACATCTGGAACATGTTAGATTTAACATCTGGGAACATGTTAGATTTAACATCTGGGAACATGTTAGATTTAACATCTGGGAACATGTTAGATTTAACATCTGGGAACATGTTAGATTTAACATCTGGGAACATGTTAGATTTAACATCTGGGAACATGTTAGATTTAACATCTGGGAACATGTTAGATTTAACATCTGGGAACATGTTAGATTTAACATCTGGGAACATGTTAGATTTAACATCTGGAACATGTTAGATTTAACATCTGGGAACATGTTAGATTTAACATCTGGGAACATGTTAGATTTAACATCTGGGAACATGTTAGATTTAACATCTGGGAACATGTTAGATTTAACATCTGGGAACATGTTAGATTTAACATCTGGGAACATGTTAGATTTAACATCTGGGAACATGTTAGATTTAACATCTGGGAACATGTTAGATTTAAC
Organism: Knipowitschia caucasica; assembly: GCA_964034765.1. Classification (NCBI taxonomy): domain Eukaryota; kingdom Metazoa; phylum Chordata; class Actinopteri; order Gobiiformes; family Gobiidae; genus Knipowitschia; species Knipowitschia caucasica. Next base: position 40,463,964 of record OZ035833.1, on the reverse strand, counting down.
ATCTGGAACATGTTAGATTTAACATCTGGGAACATGTTAGATTTAACATCTGGGAACATGTTAGATTTAACATCTGGGAACATGTTAGATTTAACATCTGGGAACATGTTAGATTTAACATCTGGAACATGTTAGATTTAACATCTGGGAACATGTTAGATTTAACATCTGGGAACATGTTAGATTTAACATCTGGGAACATGTTAGATTTAACATCTGGGAACATGTTAGATTTAACATCTGGGAACATGTTAGATTTAACATCTGGGAACATGTTAGATTTAACATCTGGGAACATGTTAGATTTAACATCTGGGAACATGTTAGATTTAACATCTGGGAACATGTTAGATTTAACATCTGGGAACATGTTAGATTTAACATCTGGGAACATGTTAGATTTAACATCTGGGAACATGTTAGATTTAACATCTGGGAACATGTTAGATTTAACATCTGGGAACATGTTAGATTTAACATCTGGGAACATGTTAGATTTAACATCTGGGAACATGTTAGATTTAACATCTGGGAACATGTTAGATTTAACATCTGGGAACATGTTAGATTTAACATCTGGGAACATGTTAGATTTAACATCTGGGAACATGTTAGATTTAACATCTGGGAACATGTTAGATTTAACATCTGGGAACATGTTAGATTTAACATCTGGGAACATGTTAGATTTAACATCTGGGAACATGTTAGATTTAACATCTGGGAACATGTTAGATTTAACATCTGGGAACATGTTAGATTTAACATCTGGAACATGTTAGATTTAACATCTGGGAACATGTTAGATTTAACATCTGGGAACATGTTAGATTTAACATCTGGAACATGTTAGATTTAACATCTGGGAACATGTTAGATTTAACATCTGGGAACATGTTAGATTTAACATCTGGGAACATGTTAGATTTAACATCTGGGAACATGTTAGATTTAACATCTGGGAACATGTTAGATTTAACATCTGGGAACATGTTAGATTTAACATCTGGGAACATGTTAGATTTAACATCTGGGAACATGTTAGATTTAACATCTGGGAACATGTTAGATTTAACATCTGGGAACATGTTAGATTTAACATCTGGGAACATGTTAGATTTAACATCTGGGAACATGTTAGATTTAACATCTGGGAACATGTTAGATTTAACATCTGGGAACATGTTAGATTTAACATCTGGGAACATGTTAGATTTAACATCTGGGAACATGTTAGATTTAACATCTGGGAACATGTTAGATTTAACATCTGGGAACATGTTAGATTTAACATCTGGGAACATGTTAGATTTAACATCTGGGAACATGTTAGATTTAACATCTGGGAACATGTTAGATTTAACATCTGGGAACATGTTAGATTTAACATCTGGGAACATGTTAGATTTAACATCTGGAACATGTTAGATTTAACATCTGGGAACATGTTAGATTTAACATCTGGGAACATGTTAGATTTAACATCTGGGAACATGTTAGATTTAACATCTGGAACATGTTAGATTTAACATCTGGGAACATGTTAGATTTAACATCTGGGAACATGTTAGATTTAACATCTGGGAACATGTTAGATTTAACATCTGGGAACATGTTAGATTTAACATCTGGGAACATGTTAGATTTAACATCTGGGAACATGTTAGATTTAACATCTGGGAACATGTTAGATTTAACATCTGGGAACATGTTAGATTTAACATCTGGGAACATGTTAGATTTAACATCTGGAACATGTTAGATTTAACATCTGGGAACATGTTAGATTTAACATCTGGAACATGTTAGATTTAACATCTGGGAACATGTTAGATTTAACATCTGGGAACATGTTAGATTTAACATCTGGGAACATGTTAGATTTAACATCTGGAACATGTTAGATTTAACATCTGGGAACATGTTAGATTTAACATCTGGGAACATGTTAGATTTAACATCTGGGAACATGTTAGATTTAACATCTGGGAACATGTTAGATTTAACATCTGGGAACATGTTAGATTTAACATCTGGGAACATGTTAGATTTAACATCTGGGAACATGTTAGATTTAACATCTGGGAACATGTTAGATTTAACATCTGGGAACATGTTAGATTTAACATCTGGGAACATGTTAGATTTAACATCTGGGAACATGTTAGATTTAACATCTGGGAACATGTTAGATTTAACATCTGGGAACATGTTAGATTTAACATCTGGGAACATGTTAGATTTAACATCTGGGAACATGTTAGATTTAACATCTGGGAACATGTTAGATTTAACATCTGGGAACATGTTAGATTTAACATCTGGGAACATGTTAGATTTAACATCTGGGAACATGTTAGATTTAACATCTGGGAACATGTTAGATTTAACATCTGGGAACATGTTAGATTTAACATCTGGGAACATGTTAGATTTAACATCTGGGAACATGTTAGATTTAACATCTGGGAACATGTTAGATTTAACATCTGGGAACATGTTAGATTTAACATCTGGGAACATGTTAGATTTAACATCTGGGAACATGTTAGATTTAACATCTGGGAACATGTTAGATTTAACATCTGGGAACATGTTAGATTTAACATCTGGGAACATGTTAGATTTAACATCTGGGAACATGTTAGATTTAACATCTGGGAACATGTTAGATTTAACATCTGGAACATGTTAGATTTAACATCTGGGAACATGTTAGATTTAACATCTGGGAACATGTTAGATTTAACATCTGGGAACAGGGAAATGGACACGTCCATGAAAGACAAAGAGTTAAACTGTTCTTGTTGATTAGTTTCACGGTGACATTTTAGCTTGTTTTATGTTTATATTTGAGGCAGTAGAAAATAAACTTAATCTGAGTGTTGTGTAAACTGCTGTGGAGTCGGGTGGTCCGGGGGGGGGCAGGTCCTCAGCTCATTAGAGGGATCAACTCCACATGGACGGACGGGCTGTAGATCCGGGGCCTAAGCTAAAGAACGAGGACCAGGGCCAAGCAGCGGCCGCAGAACGTGGACAGGTCCGGTGCACGACTGAAGCAGCTCCCAGGCGGGTCGGGCAAGAGATCGGAGAGAGCTCGGAGAGACCAAAGAGAGAGAGCAGAGAGCTGAGAGAAACTAGAAAGCTGGGAGAGACTAGAGAGACACAGGAGAGAGACCGGAAAGAGACTAAATAGAGAGCAGAGAGAGAAACCAAAGAGACCAGGAAGAGACCACAGACAGAGACCAAAGAGAGAACAGCGAGACACCTGAGAGAGAAACCAAAGAGAGACCAGAGTGAGAAACCAAAGCGAGACCTCTGCCGGGGATAAATCCAAGAATAAAAGAGCATAGCTGTACATCTACCGCACTGAGAGAGACATTTCTGGACCATTTGGGGTCAGGGGAGATTGATAGGTCCAGCCACAGTCGCCTGGCCTCATAAGACCCTCTGGACGTGTGTGGGGAGAGGGGGGGTAAGAGACGAGAGAGAGAGAGAGAGAGAGAGACCAGAGGGAGCTGAGAGAGACTAGAGAAAGAGACCGGACGGAGCTGAGAGATACCAGAGCGAGACCAGACAGAGATAAGAGAGAGAGCTGAGAAAGAGAGGCCAGAAAAGAGAGAGACCAGAGGGAGCTGAGAGAGACTAGAGAAAGAGACCGGACGGAGCTGAGAGATACCAGAGCGATTCCAGAGAGAAAGCTGAGAAAGAGAGGCCAGAAAAGAGAGAGACCAGAGTGACAGAGACTAAAGGGGAGAGAGACCAGAGAGAGACCAGAGGGAGAGACTAAAGGAGAGAGAGAATAAAGGCTGGAGAGAGAAGACAGAAGAGAGAGGAGAGAGATTCAACAGAAGTTTAAAAGTAACAAATCCCACAATCAGTGAGGATTCCAACATAAACTACCATTAATAAATACTGAGAGCTCCAAAGTCCAGGATTCTTTCTATACAGCGCTCTGGCCTCCCACAAACTCTTCTCCAAATTGTTACATTTTTTTCCATTTTATTTATTCCTGTCACCACATTCAGTCGTCCTCCATCTCTTGCCAAGTTTCAGGACTCCATCTGTTGTCTGTTTCTCTGACGCCTGAAGGGGAAAGTGTTTACAGCCGCAGAGCGAGAGAGACCTGTTCAGACGTGTGGAGGTGAAGCACTCGCACGGGACCTGCTCTCACACTCACCCTTCCATGGAAATGTTTGGTTAAGGTTTGGTTTAGATACTTTAGATATGACCCTTCCTGAATGCCACTAACACCTCTATCAGGAGCGAGGGGTGGCTGTGGTCCCGAATCACAAAGGAATTAACCTGTCGTACGTATTTTGAGTGGGAGTGGAAACCTAAGCAGACAGAGAGAGAACATTCAACCTCCACTCAGAAAGGACAGGTTTTTCCGACTAGAATCCGAAACCGGGAACTTCTTCAAGCGAGAACCACCTCAGCCACCGCACCCTCAATTCTTAAGTCTCTACGCAGCAAAAAATGATAAAATATGAGGCGATAATTGTTTGAATGGAGCAGTTTTTGTCTTCATTTCAGTGCATTCTGACAATCTACATTCAACAGGATTTCAAAAACTGTGGCTTTTCTTTTCTCATAAAAAGATAAGAGATCCTTTATTAGTCCAACAGTGGGAAACTTACAAAATAAGTAGCTGCTATGTCTTTGAAAAAAAAATTATATATGTAGTGCGGAGTTATATAGTGTACATATAGGGCAGGATGATAATTAGATAACGTGACATTCTGAAGTGTCAGTATTGCACATGATTGCAGTATTTACTTATTTACAGATGAATAAACTTCTCAATAGAAAACCATTGAAGGTTAGCATCCAGGAGGGCGCGGTGTAAACTGACGAACTGCAGGAAGTGGAGGAAACAGTTGTGTTGATTGAAGATATCTGCAGGTGTCTGATGAAACAGCTGCAGCAGGTGTGGGCTGAGAGGCCCCGGGACAAACACATGAGGGAGGGGGGAGACTGGGGGAGCACAGGGACTGGTCTACTGCTGGGACTCTGAGGAACACAGGGACTGGCCTCCTGCTGGGACTCTGAGGAGCACAGGGACTGGCCTCCTGCTGGGACTCTGAGGAGCACAGGGACTGGCCTCCTGCTGGGACTCTGAGGAGCACAGGGACTGGCCTCCTGCTGGGACTCTGAGGAGCACAGGGACTGGTCGTGCCCAGAGTCAGGACTAAATCTGGGGGGGGGGCAGCGTTTCAGATTTAGACAGCTAAGATCTGGAACAGTCTTCCTGAAAATGTGAGACAGACTTCTTCTCTGACAATGTTCAAATCCAGGCTAAAACAGTTCTGTTTAGCAGCATTTTGTTTTATTTTACTTTAATTATTTATCATTTGTGTGATTATTTATATCTTGTTTGGTTTAGCACTTTGAGTTGCCTTGTGTATGAGCTGTAACACACAAAAACTACAAAAAACAAGTGTTATTCGTCTGAGAAAGAGAAAACAAAGCAGTGAGGAGAAAGAGGCGTTTGGGAGCGACTCATGAAGAGCTTCTCAGAGGACGGCTGTGAGAGAGCAGACAGAACCGGAGACCGAGAGAGGCACACGGCCAATTTACACATTATTTTCTCATTCCAAGGGAGACATTTCTTGTATCTTTTTAGAAAGTGCTCGAACAAAGATCCCCTTTTTTCATTCGTACTATAACCCGCACCTAATGTTGTCCACTTTCATGACTCATTTCCCAGTCTATTTTGACAATAAACGAGGGTCCTATAGCTACTAAAACTTGATGGAGTCCATAAACTCTGCTCCGACAACAGCGACACGAAACCACAATAAAAAAGCCACATTGCTCAAGAAGAGGAAGTGAAGAGAGCAGCAGTCGCTTATCGTCCGGCAGTTACGGTAACGTGTTTCTCACTCTCCAAACTGTTTGGTTCCATCCCTAGTTTCATGTATGTTTGTCCTCTGTCAATACAGTAGAGTAGCCTAGCCTATTGTACTGTGGAGTAGAGTATAGCAGAGTAGAGTAGAGTATCATGGGGTAGAGTAGGGTAGAGTGGAGTAGAGAAGCATAGAGTACAGTAGAGTAGAGTAGGAATAGAGTAGAGTAGAGTAGAGTAGAGTAGCGTAGGAGTAGAATGGAGTAAAGAAGCTTAGAGTAGCGTAGAGTAGAGTAGAGTAGGGTAGAGTAGAGTACAGTAGAGTAGAGCAGCATAGAGTAGCATTGAGTAGAGTGGAATAGAGTAGAGTAGAGTAGAGTAGACTACAGTACAGTAGAGTAGAGCAGCCTAGAGTAGCATTGAGTAGAGTAGAGTAGAGTAGAGTAGAGTAGAGTAGAGCAGCATAGAGTAGCGTTGAGTAGAGTAGAGTAGTGTAGGGAAGGGAAGAGTAGAGTAGCATTGAGTAGAGTACAGTAGAGTAGGGCAGCATAGAGTAGAGTAGAGTGGGGTAGAGTAGATCAGCATAGAGTAGAGTAGAGTAGGGTAGGGTAGAGTACAGTAGAGTAGAGTAGGGCAGCATAGAGTAGCGTAGAGTCGAGTCGAGTCGAGTAGGGTAGGGTAGAGTAGGGAAAAAAAAACCTTTATTGACAAAGAAAGACAACAAAGTGTTTCATGGATAATCAGTGTGAATTCCACTTTATGCTACGTGTTTGTCATCATGGCATTTCCTGCGTTCGTGCTCTTTGATTCTCTGATCTGTTGCTGCAGAATCAGCAACTTTGTACAGTCCTCGACAACGGACGACAAATGTTGTGATTCAGAGTTTTACACAAATACATTGAATGGATTTGAGTGTGTTCTCTGACAGGGTAAGAACGGGAAAGTGAAAAGATCCGGATGGACTCGGGTCACGTTAAGATTCTGTCCCGTCGTCCGTAAAATACTTCCAATAACTTTGAAATTAGTTTTTTTGTTTTTTAGGCCCGGACAGAGAAGCATCCAAGCGTCTCCAACGGCTCAGAGGAAGGAAGGGGAGATAAAACATGAAGGAGAGGTCGGGGAAGATGATGCCAGGAATTGATTGGGGAGAAAGAAGCCGTGTAGTTCCAGACAGAGGAGGAGGAGGAAGAGGAGGAAGAGGAGGATGAGGAGGAGGAGGAGGAAAGGTGAGAGGAGACGACCGGAATCGCAAAGGAGCCGGCGGAGGAGACGGGAATGAGAAGTGGGACGCAGCTCCGTGAAGCAGAGATCAGGACACACAGGTCAGGGGAAGAGGATGATTCCACTCAATTCACTGTATTTTTGTAAAGTCTCTCTCTGGTCTCTCTCTGGTCTCTCTCTGGTCTCTCTCTGGTCTCTCTCTGGTCTCTCTCTGGTCTCTCTCTGGTCTCTCTCTGGTCTCTCTCTGGTCTCTCTCTGGTCTCTCCCTGGTCTCTCCCTGGTCTCTCTCTGGTCTCTCTCTGGTCTCTCTCTGGTCTCTCTCTGGTCTCTCTCTGGTCTCTCTCTGGTCTCTCTCTGGTCTCTCTCTGGTCTCTCTCTCTGGTCTCTCTCTCTGGTCTCTCTCTCTGGTCTCTCTCTCTGGTCTCTCTCTGGTCTCTCTGGTCTCTCTCTGGTCTCTCTCTGGTCTCTCTCTGGTCTCTCTCTGGTCTCTCTCTGGTCTCTCTCTGGTCTCTCTCTGGTCTCTCTCTGGTCTTTCTCTGGTCTCTCTCTGGTCTCTCTCTGGTCTTTCTCTAGGCTCTTGCTCTGGTTTCTCTCTTTCTGAGAGAGCGCCACATGGCGCCGTGGCAAGAGCTCTGGTGTGTGCCGTCTGGTGCACACACTAGTCTTGCACAGTTTTTCCAATGTGGTTTTACTGCAAATGGCAAATAAATAAATGAATCTGAATCTGGTCTCTATCTCTGGTCTCTCTCTCTCCAGTCTCTCTCTAGTCTTTCTCTAGACTCCCACTCTGGTCTCTCTCTCTGTTTCTGGTCTCTCTCAGGTCTCCATTTCTGATCTCTCTCTGGTCCATTCCTGGCTTCTCTCTCTGGTCTCTACCTGCTCTCTCTCTCTGGTCGGTCTCTCCCCGGTCACTATCTCTCAGGTCTCGCTCTCTCTCCGGTCTCACTATCTCTCTCTGGTCTCTATCTCTCTCCGGTCTCTCTTTCTCTCTCTCTGGTTGGTCTCACTCTCCGGTCTCTCTCTCTCTCTGTCTGGACTGTCTCTCTCAGGTCTCGCTCTCTCTCTCCAGTTTTTCTCTCTCTCTCTCTGGTCTCTCTCTCTGGTCTCTCTCTGGTCTCTCTCTCTGGTCTCTCTCTCTGGTCTCTCTCTCTGGTATCTCTCTCTCTGGTATCTCTCTCTGGTCTCTCTCTCTGGTATCTCTCTCTCTGGTATCTCTCTCTGGTCTCTCTCTCTGGTCTCTCTCTCTATGGTCTCTCTCTGGTCTCTCTCTCTATGGTCTCTCTCTGGTCTCTCTCTCTCTGGTCTCTCTCTCTGGTATCTCTCTCTGGTCTCTCTCTCTGGTCTCTCTCTCTATGGTCTCTCTCTGGTCTCTCTCTCTCTGGTCTCTCTCTCTGGTATCTCTCTCTCTGGTCTCTCTCTCTGGTCTCTCTCTCTGGTCTCTCTCTCTGGTATCTCTCTCTCTGGTATCTCTCTCTGGTCTCTCTCTCTCTCTCTCTGGTCTCTCTCTCTCTCTCTCTGGTCTCTCTCTCAGGTATCTCTCTCTCTGGTCTCTCTCTCTGGTCTCTCTCTCTGGTCTCTCTCTCTGGTATCTCTCTCTCTGGTATCTCTCTCTGGTCTCTCTCTCTGGTCTCTCTCTCTCTGGTCTCTCTCTCTGGTATCTCTCTCTCTGGTATCTCTCTCTGGTCTCTCTCTCTCTTGGTCTCTCTCTGGTCTCTCTCTCTGGTCTCTCTCTCTGGTCTCTCTCTCTCTGGTCTCTCTCTCTGGTCTCTCTCTGGTCTCTCTCTGGTCTCTCTCTGGTCCCTCTCTGGTCTCTCTCTCTGGTCTCTTTCTCTGGTCTCTCTCTCTGGTCTCTCTCTGGTCTCTCTGGTCTCTCTCTGGTCTCTCTCTGGTCTCTCTCTGGTCTCTCTCTGGTCTCTCTCTGGTCTCTCTCTGGTCTCTCTCTGGTCTCTCTCTCTGGTCTCTCTCTCTCTGGTCTCTCTCTCTGGTCTCTCTGGTCTCTCTCTGGTCTCTCTCTCTGGTCTCTCTCGGATCTCTCTCTCTGGTCTCTCTCTGGTCTCTCTCTGGTCTCTCTCTGGTCTCTCTCTCTGGTCTCTCTGGTCTCTCTCTCTGGTCTCTCTCTGGTCTCTCTCTGGTCTCTCTCTCTGGTCTCTCTGGTGTCTCTCTCTGGTCTCTCTCTGGTCTCTCTCTTTGGTCTCTCTCTGGTCTCTCTCTGGTCTCTCTCTCTGGTCTCTCTCTGGTCTCTCTGGTCTCTCTCTCTGGTCTCTCTCTGGTCTCTCTCTGGTCTCTCTCTGGTCTCTCTCTCTGGTCTCTCTCTGGTCTCTCTCTGGTCTCTCTCTCTGGTCTCTTTCTCTGGTCTCTCTCTGGTCTCTCTCTGGTCTCTTTCTCTGGTCTCTCTCTGGTCTCTCTCTCTGGTCTCTTTCTCTGGTCTCTCTCTGGTCTCTCTCTTTGGTCTCTCTCTGGTCTCTCTCTGGTCTCTCTCTCTGGTCTCTCTCTGGTCTCTCTCTCTGGTCTCTCTCTGGTCTCTCTCTGGTCTCTCTCTGGTCTCTCTCTGGTCTCTCTCTCTGGTCTCTCTCTGGTCTCTCACCTCTGGTCTCTCTCTGGTCTCTCTCTCTCTCTCTCTGGTCTCTCACTCTGGTCTCTCTCTGGTCTCTCTCTCTGGTCTCTCTCTGGTCTCTCTCTGGTCTCTCTCAGGTCTCTCTCTCTGGTCTCTCTCTCTGGTCTCTCTCTGGTCTCTCTCTCTGGTCTCTCTCTGGTCTCTCTCTCTGGTCTCTCTCTGGTCTCTCTCTGGTCTCTCTCTGGTCTCTCTCTCTGGTCTCTCTGGTCTCTCTCTGGTCTCTCTCTAGGGTCTCTCTCTGGTCTCTCTCTGGTCTCTCTCTGGGGTCTCTCTCTGGTCTCTCTCTCTGGTCTCTCTGGTCTCTCTCTCTGGTCTCTCTCTCTGGTCTCTCTGGTCTCTCTCTGGTCTCTCTCTAGGGTCTCTCTCTGGTCTCTCTCTGGTCTCTCTCTCTGGTCTCTCTCTGGTCTCTCTCTGGTCTCTCTCTGGTCTCTCTCTCTGGTCTCTCTCTGGTCTCTCTCTGGTCTCTCTCTCTGGTCTCTCTCTGGTCTCTCTCTGGTCTCTCTCTCTGGTCTCTCTCTGGTCTCTCTCTGGTCTCTCTCTCTGGTCTCTCTCTCTCTGGTCTCTCTCTCTGGTCTCTCTCTGGTCTCTCTCTGGTCTCTCTCTCTGGTCTCTCTCTGGTCTCTCTCTGGTCTCTCTCTCTGGTCTCTCTCTCTCTAGTCTCTCTCTGGTCTCTCTCTGGTCTCTCTCTGGTCTCTCTCTCTGGTCTCTCTCTGGTCTCTCTCTAGTCTCTCTCTGGTCCTGGTCCTCTGTCACTTCCTGTAACGACGTGCTGCTCCGTGTAAATATGAAAACATGAAATGATTCAGGACGCTGTGTAATTAGCCGAGGCGTCTCCATGACAACCGGCGTCAGCGGCTCACGGTGTGGCTTTGTTAGAGTCACCTGTGCGAGTCCACATGCCGCCGCACAAAGGACCATGTGGGGTCTGTTTGGGTCTGTTTATCTCGGCTTCTCTGCCCCCCCCCCCCCCCCTGCTCTCTCTGGTCTCTCTCTGGTCTCTGTCTCTGGTCTCTCTCTGGTCTCTGTCTCTGGTCTCTCTCTGGTCTCTCTCTCTGGTCTCTCTCTGGTCTCTCTCTCTGGTCTCTCTCTGGTCTCTCTCTGGTCTCTCTCTGGTCTCTCTCTCTGGTCTCTCTCTCTGGTCTCTCTCTGGTCTCTCTCTGGTCTCTCTCTGGTCTCTCTCTGGTCTCTCTCTCTGGTCTCTCTCTGGTCTCTCTCTCTGGTCTCTCTCTGGTCTCTCTCTGGTCTCTCTCTGGTCTCTCTCTCTGGTCTCTCTCTCTGGTCTCTCTCTGGTCTCTCTCTGGTCTCTCTCTGGTCTCTCTCTCTGGTCTCTCTCTCTGGTCTCTCTCTGGTCTCTCTCTGATCTCTCTCTGGTCTCTCTCTCTGGTCTCTCTCTCTGGTCTCTCTTTCTTTTCTGTGTGGAGAATCTGCTGTGACAGACACCTGTGAAACCAAAGTGTTATAAAGGGACTATAGAGGAACTCACCGTGGTCCTGACCGGGACGTAGAGCACCGGCCCCTCAGTCCCCTCAGACCCCGTCCCGACCTGGAAGCCCTTGGACTTGACCCAGAACTTGAACTTGGCGTTGATGTGGCTGCCGTTCTTCTGCAGGAGCCCATGGTTGGTCTCCTCCCCCTGCAGGGTCTGGAGGATCCTGTTGTACTTGGGTCTGGTCACGGTCTTGGTTTTCCCAGAGTCTCCGTAGGTCCTCAGGCACCAGCTCTGGAACTCTGTGTACATCTCTGAGACTATGTGTCCACACTCCACTGCGGCTGGTACTCTGTCTGCACACACCATCAATGATATACATTTATACACACATTTATACACATACATATATATATGTACGTGTATAACCGTCAAAACATGTCATGGTCATAATAATGTTTTATAATCTTCTTTTCAGGACTCTCAAAGTCTCTTCACATCATCATTCTCTCTCTCCAAACACTGTGGTGATAAACTACTGTAGCCACAGCTACCCTGGGGCACACTGACAGAAGCGAGGCAACCAGTCTGTGCCATCGGCCCCTCCCACCACCACCAACCATTCACACACACACCAGACTCATTCTAGTGTGGGGGAAGTGTCTTGCCTAAGGACACAACCACAGTTTGGCACTTTACAGCCACAGCCGCCCCACTGTGGCTCCTGCTGTTCCCAGAGGTCTCCCATCACAGCCTTAACCAGACCCTGTCCTGCTTAGCTTCAGATGTCTGACAGGATCGGGTTTTGACCAGCAGGTGACAGCCTCAGTCCTGGGTCTACAGCCTCAGTCCTGGGTCTACAGCCTCAGTCCTGGGTACAGCCTCAGTCCTGGGTCTACAGCCTCAGTCCTGGGTCTACAGCCTCAGTCCTGGGTCTAAAGCCTCTGTCCTGGGTCTACAGCCTCAGTCCTGGGTCTACAGCCTCAGTCCTGGGTCTAAAGCCTCTGTCCTGGGTCTTCTTGTAAACTTGCTGAAGAGAGAGATTATTATTTTGTATGGTTTGTGCTATAGTTAATATTCATGTATCTTGTGCGCCTCATTCCCACTGTCCTGTAACCGGCGATGCAACACTGAAATTTCTCCACAGCGTAAAATAATAAACAATCTCATTTTCATCCAAAAGTCAAAAATTGTCCAAATCACCAAAAACCACTCGTTCTAATGTACTGTTAATATTATATTTAAATGCCTTGTGTTTCCATCTTGTTTTGTTCTAAACTGAGAGTTTGAACCAGTAAAATGTCCGTAAATGTGAATATTCTGTGTTTACGGCTCGTTTCCCTCAAAAAGCACCAACGCACGTAAATAATGACAAAGCAGAAACATATTTGGACAGAATTATAATAACACAGAAACAGAAGAAGACATTTGCTTTGGCTGAGGACCCAGGGGCACGCTCTTACCGAACCCCGCTCTCAGGCACCTGTAGCGGTCTGTCCCGCGGGGGATGCCTCGCTGCTCCGGGGATGGAGAATCAAGCTCCAACGCGGCGTTTTATGACGAAAAGAGCGAGTGTCAAAGCACTGCGGGCTCCCATGGTGATCTGCGGAGGCAAAGGCAGGAGAGACGAGAGACTTACGCGGAAAAAAACGGACGGAAATGTCGCAAAAATAACAATGATCCACGGAGCTCTGCGTCCCGGGGCTGATGGGAGAAGCTCCGGACACCTGTTAGAGTCGATCCACCTTAAAAGTCCACACGCGCCACCTTAATTTTAAGCTAAAATGACAGGAACGCGTGAGATGTGACGAGCGCGGCGGTGTCGGTGTGAGATGTGATGAGAGCAGGACATGAGGCGGCTGTAGTTCCTCTTGTGTGTGGCTCCGAATGAGGAAGAGTCCCAAACAGAGGCCCCCGTCCCAACAGCTCACAGCAGCATGTAGCCCAGAAGAGAACAGAACCTTTATCTGTCCACAAAATATATATATAAAACAAGCTGCTGTTTCTTAACTCGTTGTAAATGTTTCATAAGAGCAGAGTAAATACCATCAAACATCTATATTTATCTAGTGTCACTTATATACAATAAAACTGTGATTATTTATGATTTAATGCCTTGTGTGATTGTTTTGTCCAGAACTTTGATTTGCCTTGTGTATGAACTGTGCTACACAAAATAAACTAGCCTTGCCATTCAATTCTGGCAAACTGTAACGTAGAACAAAGCTTATATCTGGATTTAAAAGGAGAGCGCACGGCTAAAGATACTGATTTATTTGATGTTTTATTTATTAAGGACTTTGACATAAGCACACGTACCATACGATCAAGATAGAAAACTAAATCATAAAAGAGAAAACAAAAAAAATATGTATTGAATTTGCTAAAACAGATTAGTGCTGTAAGAATAATATTTAAAGTCGTACATTTCTCTGGTGTGTTTGAGCCACTTTTTCTTGAGCAAAGACAGTTTTCTGCTCAGTCCAGGTGCGTCAGTGACAAAGGAAACGCAGCCCCACCACAGACACCCTCCCCCCTGGTCTCCCCCCTGGTCTCCCCCCTGGTCTCCCCCTGGTCTCCCCCTGGTACCTCCCGCTCCCCCAGAGCACAGACAGGTGCAGGTCCCAAACGGCTGCGTTGGAGGATCTGTTTGTTTCTGGTTCTAACGTCCCAAAGGTTCTTCTCCGTTTGTTTTAACTCTAAAGTTAAAAATGACTTAAATCTGGAAAGACTCAAGACGAAGATTAGAATATTTATCGATGCATGAACAGACAGCAGCAAACTAAGGCCCTGTTTATACTGCGACGCTGCGCAGACGTTTCCAGGCTATTAACAGAAATGACCAGGCTCCTAATGCAAATTTCTCAGCGTTCACATGAGGTTGAAAAACGATGTAGTTCTAGCGCCCGGCCAGTAGGGGGCAGAGAAACTTTACAACACTCACACGACCCCCAGCCCCGTGTCCAGCCCCCCTCTCTGCAGTGTACTCACTTCCTGTGCCAGACCCTCAGAACGTACCAGCATCATTCTGCATTTTAACAGCGGCTGTGAACATGGGAACTGAACCTAGAGCTTCGCGTGGTCTCGTTTGGACGAACGAAGGAGTAGAATTATCGCAGCACGGAGGCGGGGGTCAGAGCAGAGGGGGATTTGACACCTTTCCCCTCTCGCGGGTGTGAAAGAGCTCCCGCTGTGCAGCGTTTCTGAGTTGTCCCACTCTGAGGCTGGATCTGAACACTTACGTTTTCACCTGGAACACAGTCTCCGTATGAACGGTTGGTAGAAACCGACATCCAACTATACCGTTTTACTGCCACATTGTCTCCGTGTAAACTCAGCCTTAGACTAATATAATTATTGCATTGGGATCTGAGATTAACAGACACTACGAGCTTGCGACCCCCCGGGGCCTAGAACCTGGTGGTGATGGGGAGGAGGTGGGTTGCTGCTCAAACAGCAGCTTGAGCTGCAGAGAACAGAGAGGTGCTGTAATAACCAGGGCAGGGTCTGGTTAGTGCTGTGATGGGAGACCTCTGGGAACAGCAGGTGCCACAGTGGGGCGGTTGTGGCTGTAAAGTGCCAAACTGTGGTTGTGTCCTTAGGCAAGACACTGAAGAGAAAACCAATGCATTATTATGACTGTACAATCACCTGCTCTGAGGGTGAAGTGAAGCTAAACCAGGTTTTATAATGTTGCCTTGGCGACCGTTCTCCTCTTGGTTTTCCTTGTATCATTCAGAAAGTTAGAACATTAGACTCAGTGAAACTGTCCATAAGAGTGAGTCCTTTGGAGAGACAGGAAGTGGAGTTTAGTGCAGACTGTGATCTGCTTCTGGGACAGTTCCTGGTTCAGTCTGAGCTGAAAGAGGAAGAGAAACCAGAACAGGAAGTCCATCTCAGGACGGCCCGACTTCAGCCCCGTCAACACTTCATCAACACACGAGACATTAGCTCTACTCAACACAGTGTATTATGGATCTGCTTTGACTCGGCAACAAGATGGCGGCACGTTCAGGGTCACATACTTTCAGACATTTACAGAAAAAACACTTTGGAAACATGTGCAAAGTCCCGACTGCAGCAGAAAAACTGCCATAAACAAACTAAAAATACAGATACAGTCATCTCTACTGCTGCTGCTGCTGCTGCTGCTGCTGCTGCTGCTGCTGCTGCTGCTGCTGCTGCTGCTGCTGCTGCTGCTGCTGCTGCTGCTGCTGCTGCTGCTGCTGCTGCTGCTGCTGCTGCTGCTGCAGCTGCTGCTGCTGCTGCTGCTGCTGCTGCTGCTGCTGCTGCTACTGCTACTGCTGCTGCTGCTGCTGCTGCTGCTGCTGCTGCTGCTGCTGCTGCTGCTGCTGCTGCTGCTGCTGCTGCTGCTGCTGCTGCTGCTGCTGCTGCTGCTGCTGCTGCTACTGCTACTGCTGCTGCTGCTGCTGCTACTGCTACTGCTGCTACTGCTGCTGCTGCTGCTGCTGCTGCTACTGCTGCTGCTGCTGCTGCTGCTACTGCTGCTGCTGCTGCTGCTACTACTACTGCAGCTGCCACTGCTGCTGCTGCCGCTGCCGCTGCTGCTGCTGCAGCTGCCGCTGCTGCTGCTGCTGCTGCTGCTGCTGCTGCTACTGCTGCTGCTGCGGCTGCCACTGCTGCTGCAGCTGCCCCTGCTGCTGCTGCTGGCCGCTGCTGCTGCTGCTGCTACTGCTACTGCTGCTGCTGCTGCTGCTGCTGCTGCTGCTGCTGCTGCTGCTGCTGCTGCTACTGCTACTGCTGCTGCTGCTGCTGCTGCTGCTGCTACTGCTACTGCTGCTACTGCTGCTGCTGCTGCTGCTGCTGCAGCTGCTGCTGCTGCTGCTGCTGCTGCTACTGCTACTGCTGCTGCTGCTGCTGCTGCTGCTGCTGCTGCTGCTACTGCTACTGCTGCTGCCGCTGCTGCTGCTGCCGCTGCCGCTGCTGCTGCTGCCGCTGCCGCTGCTGCTGCTGCTGCTGCTACTGCTGCTGCTGCGTCTGCCACTGCTGCTGCAGCTGCCACTGCTGCTGCTGCTGCCGCTGCTGCTGCTGCTGCTACTGCTGCTGCTACTGCTACTGCTGCTACTGCTGCTGCTGCTGCTGCTGCAGCTGCTGCTGCTGCTGCTGCTGCTGCTACTGCTACTGCTGCTGCTGCTGCTGCTGCTGCTGCTGCTGCTACTACTGCAGCTGCCACTGCTGCTGCTGCCGCTGCCGCTGCTGCTGCTGCCGCTGCCGCTGCTGCTGCTGCTGCTGCTGCTGCTGCTGCTACTGCTGCTGCTGCGTCTGCCACTGCTGCTGCAGCTGCCACTGCTGCTGCTGCTGCCGCTGCTGCTGCTGCTGCTACTGCTACTACTGCTGCTGCTGCTGCTGCTGCTGCTACTACTGCTGCTGCTGCCACTGCTGCTGCAGCTGCCACTGCTGCTGCTGCCGCTGCTGCTGCTGCTACTGCTGCTGCAGCTGCCACTGCTGCTGCTGCTGCTGCCACTGCTGCTGCTGCTGCTACTGCTGCTGCTGCTGCTACTACTGCTGCTGCTGCCACTGCTGCTGCAGCTGCCACTGCTGCTGCTGCTGCTGCTGCTGCTGCCTGGTTAGTGGTGTGATGGGAGACCTCTGGGAACACCAGGTGCCACAGTGGGGCGGCTGTGGCTGTAAAGTGCCAAACTGTGGTTGTGTCCTTAGGCAAGACACTTCCCCCACATTAGAATGAGTCTGGTGTGTGTGTGAGTGGTTGGTGGTGGTGGGAGGGGCCGATGGCACAGACTGGTTGCCTCGCTTCTGTCAGTGTGCCCCAGGGCAGCTGTGGCTACAGTAGTTAATCACCACCGTGTTTAGAGAGAGAGAATCATGATGTGAAGAGACTTTGGGAGTCCAGAAAAGAGCTGTATAAAACCTCATTATTATTATTAGTATTATTACTAATAAAACTAATAATTTATTAATATTATTAGTAGTTTACATTCTGTGTATTTCCTTCGACCTTCACTACAGAAAACACCATAACTCTCTGAACAAAGGATTAAGGACAAAGTGCTGCAGTGTTAAGTGCGTCTGATGTGCGTCTGTGATTGGCTGAGGCCCCGGAGACCTGCTCTGCGGCGGTGAAGGCTCCACACGGACCTGCTCCTCCTGCTCCTCCTACTCCTCCTGCTCCTCCTGCTCCTCCTGCCCCTCCTGCTCCTCCTGCCCCTCCTGCTCCTCCTGCTCCTCCTGCCCCTCCTGCTCCTCCTGCCCCTCCTGCTCCTCCTGCCCCTCCTGCTCCTCCTGCCCCTCCTGCTCCTCCTGCCCCTCCTGCTCCTCCTGCTCCTCCTGCTCCTCCTGCTCCTCCTGCCCCTCCTGCTCCTCCTGCCCCTCCTGCTCCTCCTGCTCCTCCTGCCCCTCCTGCTCCTCCTGCCCCTCCTGCTCCTCCTGCTCCTCCTGCTCCTCCTGCCCCTCCTGCTCCTCCTGCTCCTCCTGCTCCTCCTGCTCCTCCTGCCCCTCCTGCTCCTCCTGCCCCTCCTGCCCCTCCTGCTCCTCCTGCCCCTCCTACTCCTCCTAGTCCTCCTGCTCCTCCTGCTCCTCCTGCCCCTCCTGCCCCTCCTGCTCCTCCTGCCCCTCCTACTCCTCCTAGTCCTCCTGCTCCTCCTGCTCCTCCTGCCCCTCCTGCTCCTCCTGCTCCTCCTGCTCCTCCTGCTCCTCCTGCCCCTCCTGCTCCTCCTGCCCCTCCTACTCCTCCTAGTCCTCCTGCTCCTCCTGCTCCTCCTGCCCCTCCTGCCCCTCCTGCTCCTCCTACTCCTCCTACTCCTCCTAGTCCTCCTGCTCCTCCTGCTCCTCCTGAACACACACTATAGAACACACACTATAGAACACACACTATAGACCACACACTATAGAACACACACTATAGAACACTCTATAGAACATACACTATAGAACACACACTATAGAACACACTATAGGACACACACTATAGAACACACACTATAGAACACACACTATAGAACACACACTATAGACCACACACTATAGAACCCACACTATAGGACATACACTATAGAACACACACTATAGAACACACTATAGAACATACACTATAGAACACACACTATAGAACACACTATAGAACATACACTATAGAACACACACTATAGAACACACTATAGAACATACACTATAGAACACACTATAGAACATACACTATAGAACACACTATAGAACATACACTATAGAACACACACTATAGAACACACTATAGAACATACACTATAGAACACACTATAGAACATACACTATAGAACACACTATAGAACATACACTATAGAACACACTATAGAACATACACTATAGAACACACACTATATAACACACTATAGAACATACACTATAGAACACACACTATAGAACACACTATAGAACATACACTATAGAACACACTATAGAACATACACTATAGAACACACTATAGAACATACACTATAGAACACACTATAGAACATACACTATAGAACACACACTATATAACACACTATAGAACATACACTATAGAACACACACTATAGAACACACTATAGAACACACACTATAGAACACACTATAGAACATACACTATAGAACACACACTATAGAACACACACTATAGGGCGGCACGGTGGCTGAGTAGATAGCACTCTCGCCTCTCAGCAAGAAGGTCCTGGGTTCGAATCCCGGTCGGACCAGGGCCTTTCTGAGTGGAGTTTGCATGTTCTCCCCGTGTCTGCGTAGGTTTCCTCCAGGTACTCCGGTTTCCCCTACCACTAAAAATATGTCCAATAGTTCTAGCATGTGCCTCCTGTACTGGCACCTCCCATCTCTGTGTGGAGATGTTAATCATTGTAAACCGCTTTGAGACTCAGATCTGCAGTGAAAAGGCGGTAATACATAAAAACTTACTTACTTATTTACTATAGAACACACACTATAGAATAAACACTAAAAAACACACACTATAGAACACACTATAGAACACACTATAGAACACACACTATAGAACACACTATAGAACACCCACTATAGAGCAGACACTATAGAACACACACTATAGAACACACACTATAGAGCACACACTATAGAACACACACTATAGAACACACACTAGAACACACTATAGAACACACTATAGAACACACACTATAGAGCACACACTATAGAACACACACTATAGAACACACACTAGAACACACTATAGAACACACTATAGAACACACTATAGAACACACTATAACACACACTATAGAACACACTATAGAACACACACTAAAAAACACAATATAGAACACACTATAGAGCACACACTATAGAACACACACTATAGAACACACACTATAGAGCACACACTATAGAACACACACTATAGAACACACTATAGAACACACACTATAGAACACACTATAGAACACACACTATAGAACACACTATAGAACACACACTATAGAACACACTATAGAACACACACTATAGAACACACACTATAGAACACACTATAGAACACACACTATAGAACACACTATAGAACACACACTATAGAGCACACACTATAGAACACACACTATAGAACACACTATAGAACACACACTATAGAACACACACTATAGAACACACTATAGAACACACACTATAGAACACACTATAGAACACACACTAAAAAACACAATATAGAACACACTATAGAGCACACACTATAGAACACACACTATAGAACACACACTATAGAACACACACTATAGAGCACACACTATAGAACACACACTATAGAACACACTATAGAACACACACTATAGAACACACACTATAGAACACACTATAGAACACACACTATAGAACACACACTATAGAACACACTATAGAACACACACTATAGAACACACTATAGAACACACACTATAGAACACACACTATAGAACACACACTATAGAACACACTATAGAACACACACTATAGAACACACACTATAGAACACACACTATAGAACACACACTATAGAACACACTATAGAACACACACTATAGAACACACACTATAGAACACACACTATAGAACACACACTATAGAACACACTATAGAACACACACTATAGAACACACTATAGAACACACACTATAAACACACACTATAGAACACACACTATAGAACACACTATAGAACACACACTATAGAACACACACTATAGAACACACACTATAGAACACACACTATAGAACACACACTATAGAACACACACTATAGAACACACACTATAGAACACACACTATAGAACACACACTATAGAACACACACTATAGAACACACATATAGAACACACACTATAGAACACACTATAGAACACACACTATAGAACACACACTATAGAACACACACTATAGAACACACTATAGAACACACACTATAGAACACACACTATAGAACACACACTATAGAACACACACTATAGAACACACTATAGAACACACACTATAGAACACACACTATAGAACACACACTATAGACACACACTATAGAACACACACTATAGAACACACACTATAGAACACACACTATAGAACACACACTATAGAACACACACTATAGAACACAATATAGAACACACACTATAGAACACACACTATAGAACACACACTATAGAACACACACTATAGAACACACTATAGAACACACACTATAGAACACACACTATAGAACACACACTATAGAACACACATATAGAACACACACTATAGAACACACACTATAGAACACACTATAGAACACACACTATAGAACACACACTATAGAACACACACTATAGAACACACTATAGAACACACACTATAGAACACACACTATAGAACACACACTATAGAACACACTATAGAACACACACTATAGAAACACACTATAGAAGACACACTATAGAACACACACTATAGAACACACACTATAGAACACACTATAGAACACACACTATAGAACACACTATAGAACACACACTATAGAACACACACTTTAGAACACACACTATAGAACACACACTATAGAACACACTATAGAACACACACTATAGAACACACACTATAGAACACACACTATAGAACACACACTATAGAACACACTATAGAACACACACTATAGAGCACACACTATAGAACACACACTATAGAACACACTATAGAACACACACTATAGAACACACACTATACAACACACACTATAGAACACACTATAGAACACACACTATAGAACACACACTATAGAACACACTATAGAACACACACTATAGAACACACACTATAGAACACACACTATAGAACACACACTATAGAACACACACTATAGAACACACACTATAGAACACACTATAGAACACACACTATAGAACACACACTATAGAACACACTATAGAACACACACTATAGAGCACACACTATAGAACACACACTATAGAACACACTATAGAACACACACTATAGAACACACACTATAGAACACACACTATAGAACACACTATAGAACACACACTATAGAACACACACTATAGAACACACACTATAGAACACACTATAGAACACACACTATAGAACACACACTATAGAACACACACTATAGAACACACTATAGAACACACACTATAGAACACACACTATAGAACACACACTATAGAACACACTATAGAACACACACTATAGAACACACACTATAGAACACACACTATAGAACACACTATAGAACACACACTATAGAGCACACACTATAGAACACACACTATAGAACACACTATAGAACACACACTATAGAACACACACTATAGAACACACACTATAGAACACACTATAGAACACACACTATAGAACACACACTATAGAACACACTATAGAACACACACTAAAAAACACAATATAGAACACACTATAGAGCACACACTATAGAACACACACTATAGAACACACACTATAGAACACACACTATAGAGCACACACTATAGAACACACACTATAGAACACACTATAGAACACACACATAGAACACACACTATAGAACACACACTATAGAACACACACTATAGAACACACTATAGAACACACACTATAGAACACACACTATAGAACACACTATAGAACACACACTATAGAACACACTATAGAACACACACTATAGAACACACACTATAGAACACACACTATAGAACACACACTATAGAACACACTATAGAACACACACTATAGAACACACACTATAGAACACACACTATAGAACACACACACTATAGAACACACTATAGAACACACACTATAGAACACACACTATAGAACACACACTATAGAACACACACTATAGAACACACTATAGAACACACACTATAGAACACACTATAGAACACACACTAAAGAACACACACTATAGAACACACTATAGAACACACACTATAGAACACACTATAGAACACACACTATAGAACACACACTATAGAACACACACTATAGAACACACACTATAGAACACACTATAGAACACACACTATAGAACACACACTATAACCACACTATAGAACACACACTATAGAACACACACTATAGAACACACTATAGAACACACACTATAGAACACACACTATAGAACACACTATAGAACACACACTATAGAGCACACACTATAGAACACACACTATAGAACACACTATAGAACACACACTATAGAACACACTATAGAACACACACTATAGAACACACACTATAGAACACACACTATAGAACACACACTATAGAACACACACTATAGAACACACACTATAGAACACACACTATAGAACACACACTATAGAACACACTATAGAACACACACTATAGAACACACACTATAGAACACACACTATAGAACACACTATAGAACACACACTATAGAACACACACTATAGAACACACACTATAGAACACACTATAGAACACACACTATAGAACACACACTATAGAACACACACTATAGAATACACTATAGAACACACACTATAGAACACACTATAGAACACACACTATAGAACACACACTATAGAACACACACTATAGAACACACTATAGAACACACACTATAGAACACACACTATAGAACACACACTATAGAACACACTATAGAACACACACTATAGAACACACACTATAGAACACACTATAGAACACACACTATAGAGCACACACTATAGAACACACACTATAGAACACACTATAGAACACACACTATAGAACACACACTATAGAACACACACTATAGAACACACTATAGAACACACACTATAGAACACACACTATAGAAACACACACACTATAGAACACACACTATAGAACACACACTATAGAACACACACTATAGAACACACACTATAGAACACACTATAGAACACACACTATAGAACACACACTATAGAACACACACTATAGAACACACACTAGAACACACACTATAGAACACACACTATAGAACACACTATAGAACACACACTATAGAGCACACACTATAGAACACACACTATAGAACACACTATAGAAACACACACTATAGAACACACACTATAGAACACACACTATAGAACACACTATAGAACACACACTATAGAACACACACTATAGAACACACACTATAGAACACACTATAGAACACACACACTATAGAACACACTATAGAACACACACTATAGAACACACACTATAGAACACACACTATAGAACACACTATAGAACACACACTATAGAACACACTATAGAACACACACTAAAGAACACACACTATAGAACACACTATAGAACACACACTATAGAACACACTATAGAACACACACTATAGAATAAATGTAAATATGAAGGAAACTAAACTCTTTTTAAATGAACAGAAAGTTGAAACGCTAAAGTCGTGTTTGTGCTTTTGTTACACTGAGCTCAGAGAAACATGTGTAAACACATGTTCAGAGTGACAAACATGTGTAAACACATGTGCAGAGTGATAAACATGTGTAAACACATGTGCAGAGTGATAAACATGTGTAAACACATGTGCAGAGAGATAAACATGTGTAAACACATGTGCAGAGTGATAAACATGTGTAAACACATGTACAGAGAGATAAACATGTGTAAACACATGTGGAGAGAGATAAACATGTGTAAACACATGTGCAGAGAGATAAACATGTGTAAACACATGTGCAGAGAGATAAACATGTGTAAACACATGTGCAGAGTGATAAACATGTGTAAACACATGTACAGAGAGATAAACATGTGTAAACACATGTGCAGAGAGATAAACATGTGTAAACACATGTGCAGAGTGATAAACATGTGTAAACACATGTACAGAGAGATAAACATGTGTAAACACATGTGCAGAGAGATAAACATGTGTAAACACATGTGCAGAGAGATAAACATGTGTAAACACATGTGCAGAGAGATAAACATGTTTAAACACATGTGGAGAGAGATAAACATGTTTAAACACATGTGGAGAGAGATAAACATGTGTAAACACATGTGCAGAGTGATAAACATGTGTAAACACATGTACAGAGAGATAAACATGTGTAAACACATGTGCAGAGTGATAAACATGTGTAAACACATGTACAGAGAGATAAACATGTGTAAACACATGTGCAGAGTGATAAACATGTGTAAACACATGTGCAGAGTGATAAACATGTGTAAACACATGTGCAGAGTGATAAACATGTGTAAACACATGTGCAGAGAGATAAACATGTTTAAACACATGTGGAGAGAGATAAACATGTTTAAACACATGTGGAGAGAGATAAACATGTGTAAACACATGTGCAGAGAGATAAACATGTTTAAACACATGTGGAGAGAGATAAACATGTTTAAACACATGTGGAGAGAGATAAACATGTGTAAACACATGTGCAGAGAGATAAACATGTGGAGAGTGACAGGTCCCGGTCTAATTAGCCGCTATATGCTAATGCTAACACAGGGTTTGATCGCAGCTAAAGCCTGGTTTAGGCTGTGCACCTCGGCCTCCGTCTGAGCCTGCTCATCCCGCATTAGAGAACACTGCTCTCCGCCCACTCGCTGCAGTAATGAGCTGCGGCCGCAGGATTGTTCCACACGTTATGCTAATGCAACGAGTTTGCTTCATTCAAAGGTTCCACGGAGACGAGAAACTCAAGGTTTACATCAGAGAACAACAGTCTATGGTCTTTCCTAAAACAGCTTTAACATCTGTAAATACAACATGTTTTAGGACCCTGGGGAGCACAAAGGCTGGACTCTGTGTGAAGCGGAGGCTCTGTAGTTTAGGCCTTTGATGACTCATTTGCTGTCATTATAAGCAGCAACAATCTCTGCAGAGAGCAAAGTCTCATTAGAGTCTGTGTGGAGACCGAGGAGGGCGGCCCAGACACATGTCAGTACTGCAGTTTAATGATTCTGTAGTCATGGTATTATTTACATATATCTGTTTATTCATCAGTTGTGTTATCCTCCATGTTGAGGTCAGAGGCTCAGTGAGAGAGCAGGACTTTCATGAATGCTTTGTCACTAAAATACAATAAATATTGTTATTATTAAACAACAATAAAATAAAACAATATTATTATCGTACAATATTGTAGATGTGCAGATTATAACTCTCTAAAATCAATTTACTGAAAGCTTCAAAGTTTATAATGAACTGCAATTGGTAAAGGAGAAAGACCAGGACTGAGGCGGTAGACCCAGGACTGAGGCTGTAGACCCAGGACTGAGGCTGTAGACCCAGGACTGAGCCTGTAGACCCAGGACTGAGGCTGTAGACCCAGGACTGAGGCTGTAGACCCAGGACTGAGGCTGTAGACCCAGGACTGAGGCTGTAGACCCAGGACTGAGCCTGTAGACCCAGGACTGAGGCTGTAGACCCAGGACTGAGGCGGTAGACCCAGGACTGAGGCGGTAGACCCAGGACTGAGGCGGTAGACCCAGGACTGAGGCGGTAGACCCAGGACTGAGGCGGTAGACCCACGATGAGGCGGTAGACCCAGGACTGAACCTGTAGACCATATTCTGTGGACCCAGGACTGAATTTTATTCTTCTCTCTGTGTTTGAAAATACTTCTGCTCTGGGTCTCGTCTTTTCACGGCTCAACAGCACCCTCAAGAGGCCAGAACAGTGAACTGCAATCCACTCACAAAGATACGCACAGCTTTATCTGTCAGTCCTCATCTTGTCCAACAGAGGGCGCCAGCGGTTCAGTCCTGGGTCTACGGCCTCAGTCCTGGGTCTACAGCCTCAGTCCTAGGTCTACAGCCTCAGTCCTAGGTCTACAGCCTCAGTCCTAGGTCTACAGCCTCAGTCCTGGGTCTACAGCCTCAGTCCTGGGTCTACAGCCTCAGTCCTGGGTCTACAGCCTCAGTCCTGGATCTACAGCCTCAGTCCTGGGTCTACAGCCTCAGTCCTGGGACTACAGTCTCAGTCCTGGATCTACAGTCTCAGTCCTGGGTCTACAGCCTCAGTCCTGGGACTACAGTCTCAGTCCTGGATCTACAGTCTCAGTCCTGGGTCTACAGCCTCAGTCCTGGGTCTACAGCCTCAGTCCTGGGTCTACAGCCTCAGTCCTGGGTCTACAGCCTCAGTCCTGGGTCTACAGCCTCAGTCCTGGGACTACAGTCTCAGTCCTGGGTCCTTCTGATCCAGTTTTTCTCACAGCAATGAGACCTGATATTGTTGTGTTTTTATGTCAGATCCAAAACCCTGAAACAGACGAGATGCCAGAGGAGATAAGCAGCGTGTCTTCGGTTCAAGTCACGGGAAAATAAACTGTAGACATGTGGGATTCCTGGATTAAAATGGTCCGTCTGACTTCCTGAATGCGGGAGAATGATGTCACACGTTTGAAACTTGAGACAAATAGTTTCAGAAGAAGTCTAATTAACTGTGACCAGAGAGAGACCAGAGAGAGACCAGAGAGAGAGACCAGAGAGAGACCAGAGAGAGACCAGAGAGAGACCAGAGAGAGAGACCAGAGAGAGAGACCAGAGAGAGACCAGAGAGAGACCAGAGAGAGACCAGAGAGAGAGACCAGAGAGAGAGACCAGAGAGAGACCAGAGAGAGACCCGAGAGAGACCAGAGAGAGACCAGAGAGAGAGACCAGAGAAGAGAGACCAGAGAGAGACCCGAGAGAGACCAGAGAGAGAGACCAGAGAGAGAGACCAGAGAGAGAGACCAGGGAGAGACCAGAGAGAGAGAGACCAGAGAGAGAGACCAGAGAGAGAGACCAGAGAGAGACCAGGGAGAGACCAGGGAGAGACCAGAGAGAGAGAGACCAGAGAGAGAGACCAGAGAGAGAGACCAGAGAGAGACCAGAGAGAGAGACCAGAGAGACCAGAGAGAGACCAGAGAGAGAGAGACCAGAGAGAGACCAGAGAGAGACCAGAGAGAGAGCCCAGAGAGAGCCCAGAGAGAGCCCAGAGAAAGAGCAGGGAGAGACCAGAGAGAGAGACCAGAGAGAGACCAGAGAGAGACCAGAGAGAGACCAGAGAGTGACCAGAGAGAGACCAGAGAGAGAGACCAGAGAGAGACCAGAGAGAGACCAGAGAGTGACCAGAGAGAGACCAGAGAGAGACCAGAGAGAGACCAGAGAGAGACCACAGAGTGACCAGAGAGAGACCAGAGAGAGAGACCAGAGAGAGAGACCAGAGAGAGACCAGAGAGTGACCAGAGAGAGAGACCAGAGAGAGACCAGAGAGAGACCAGAGAGAGACCAGAGAGTGACCAGAGAGAGACCAGAGAGAGAGACCAGAGAGAGACCAGAGAGTGACCAGAGAGAGACCAGAGAGAGAGACCAGAGAGAGACCAGAGAGAGACCAGAGAGAGACCAGAGAGAGACCAGAGAGTGACCAGAGAGAGACCAGAGAGAGAGACCAGAGAGAGACCAGAGAGAGAGACCAGAGAGAGACCAGAGAGAGAGACCAGAGAGAGAGACCAGAGAGAGAGACCAGAGAGAGACCAGAGAGAGACCAGAGAGAGAGACCAGAGAGAGAGACCAGAGAGAGACCAGAGAGAGAAACTAGATCCAAACTCAGAGTAGAATATGACTTTTTACACTTAACATAGTTACCAGAGCAGATGTTCCAGCTGCCCTCCCCGTAAATGTGTGCGTTTGTCTGTGTCTCTGTGTGTGTGTGTGTGTGTCTGTGTGTGTCTGTCTGGGTTTGTGTGTGCGAGTGTGTGTGCGTGTGTTTGTGTGTGTCTGTGTGTGTCTGTGTGTGTGTGTCTGTGTGTGTGTGTGTCTGTCTGGGTTTGTGTGTGCGTGTGTTTGTGTGTGTGTCTGTGTGTATGTGTGTGTGTGTGTGTGTGTGTGTATAAGGGAAATGCCACCCGCCTGTTCCTGTGGAATCCATCTGTTCAATAAATAAAGTTACTTCCTTGAACTGAAGGAACCAAAACATTTCACACAGAAAGAAACTCAGATCCTTCAGTTGTTCAGAAACTGAACAACTGAAGAAGAAGAGTCTGTCTCACATTTTGGGGAAGACTGTTCTAGGTATTAGCAGAAATCTGAATCCCTGCCTCCTCATGTTTAGTCCTGACTCTGGGACCAGCAGGAGGCCAGTCCCTGTGCTCCTCAGAGTCCCAGCAGGAGTCCAGTCCCTGTGCTCCTCAGAGTCCCAGCAGGAGACCAGTCCCTGTGCTCCTCAGAGTCCCAGCAGGAGGCCAGTCCCTGTGCTCCTCAGAGTCACAGCAGGAGTCCAGTCCCTGTGCTCCTCGGAGTCCCAGCAGGAGGCCAGTCCCTGTGGTCCTCAGAGTCCCAGCAGGAGTCCAGTCCCTGTGCTCCTCAGAGTCCCAGCAGGAGTCCAGTCCCTGTGCTCCTCAGAGTCCCAGCAGGAGTCCAGTCCCTGTGCTCCTCAGAGTCCCAGCAGGAGGCCAGTCCCTGTGCTCCTCAGAGTCCCAGCAGGAGTCCAGTCCCTGTGCTCCTCAGAGTCCCAGCAGGAGACCAGTCCCTGTGCTCCTCAGAGTCCCAGCAGGAGGCCAGTCCCTGTGCTCCTCAGAGTCCCAGCAGGAGGCCAGTCCCTGTGCTCAGTCATGGAGCTGCTGCATAATGATACCAGTAGAATACACCTGACCTTCTTCTTTGTGATGATCCAGTTTCATGGTTCCTTCATGGTTCCTTCATGATTCCTTCATGGTTCCACATCCTACTACTTCAGTAAAAACAGTTGAATGGAATTATTTATTTCAAAACCTGCACAGGAAACACATTTTACAAATGTTCAGTCACATGTTCAAGGTTTGAAAAGGGGTTGGATGAAGCATTATGTTTATATTAGCCCAAACCTCTCACTCACCCACCCACACACGTGCACACACACACACGCGCGCACACACACACACACACACACACACACACACACACACGCGCACACACACACACACAAACAACTTTGCCCAGGTCCATCATCCACATCTCCTCGTCCAATCAGATCATCAGCACAGATAGAAAAACAAGATAAACATGAGAAGCTCCAAAACTAAACACACGACGCATTATTAACATATTATTTGTGTTTATTATTTTAAAAAGACAAAAACTGAAAATGGATCTTTTCAGCTTCTGTTCATGTTTTAGTTTTGTTTCTCGTCTTTTCCACGACACTGTTTTTAGCACGAGTCCTGCCTGTTTCGGTTATTCACATCCTCATCCTCCCGCACCGCCGCGGCTATTGTTTCAATAATATTTGTGTGCGCGTAACCAGATTTGTGTGTGTGTAAAGAAAAAAAAAAGTACGTTTTACACACAAGTTTTTTTTTTTACACACGAATCTTTTGACGCAGTCCTGCCTTCGCAGATTCGCAAGTGTAACTTGGGCTGTGTGCGTCTGTACCCAGATTTGTGTGTGTGTAATTTGACATTTGTATCTGTAGCAGAACGATCTGTGTGTAAATAACCACGCTGTACGAAGAGAAGAACGAAAAAAGCCTCAGGCTTGATCCCGTCATTGCGTCACAGCGCCACCAACAGGTCTGGCATAGTTTCACAGCGTTTTCAGGCGTATTGACTACATTCATATGGACGCACACATTTACTGAGCTAACTCCGTGTTTACAGAAAAAGTTTCTGAAATTATAAGCGTTTTGTCTTCGTGTGGATATAGCCTTAATTCACGTGGGCTACACAGACATTTTCCCCATAGAACTCAAAGTAAACTAAAACAGCTGACAGATAACCTACAGCTTTCATAAAGGTCGGATTTTGTGGGAATTTTAGTGTTCCTTGTCATCCTGAACTTTTCTTCTTCTTAAATCCTTCGGTTTTCTCTATCTACACTATAGTGCCACAAACTCAGCTGGTTTGCTTGCGTGTATAACCAGCTACAACAGCACCACCTGCTGGTGTACTGCTAGAACAACCACATTACACTTACGAATCTTTTTGACACACGCTAAGCGGCAGAGGTGTGTCAAAAAGAGATTCGTGTGTAAAACAGAGCCTGTGCTTCGCTCTTAGGCTTTTTTCGTTCTTCGCTTCGTACAACGTGGTTATTTACACACAGATTGTTCTGTTACAGATATTAATGTCAAATTACACACACACAAATCTGTTTACGCACACACACAGTCCAAGTTACACTTGCGAATCTGCGAAGGCAGGACTGCGTCAAAAGATTTGTGTGTAAAAAAAAAACTTGTGTGTAAAACGTACTTTTTTTTTCTTTACACACACACAAATCTTTTTACGCACACACAAATCTTGATACGCATACAAATCTATCTACACACGCACAAATATTTCTTTTACACACACACAAATCTGGTTACGCATGCACAAATCTTTTTACGTACACACAAATCTGGTTACGCACACACAAATCTAGTTACGCACACACAAATCTGGTTACGCACGCACAAATCTTTTTACGCACACACAAATATTATTGAAACAATAATAGCTCCATACGCGGCTCTCCTCTCAGTCCTCTGTCTGATCACCGCACCAAGCCCCTCCCCCGACTTTTTCTCACAGCTTTTGGCCATTTTCTTTAATAAATCCGTGAAGTCTGTAAAAAATGAATCTATATTTTGAATGGTATCTTCAACACGTGTGTGGAAGAGCTGTGTCCGTTAAAGGGGCGGGGCTATGAGAGGCGAGAGGGCGGGGCTACACAACTAGTTCTTCTATAACAGGGGTATTCTACTCGGCCCTTGAAGAGCCGTGTGGCTGCAGGTTTTCATTCCGACCAACCAAGCAGGAGCACAGCAGACTCCACCCACTTCCTCGGGTCTGGACTCACCTGAGGAAATGGGTGGAGTCTGTTGTGCTCCTGCTTGGTTGGAAAGAAAACTTGAGGACCGGTTTGACACAGCGTGAGCTCAATCTTAACAGTTTGCATAAACATATCTAATGAAGAGCCACGCGGGTCACTGATTCACATCATGGTATGTCCCCTTTAAGTAGAGATTACATGGATATGGAATAAACATGAAAATACAAACAAACATCTCCCTCTAGTGGCAGAAGTGGGAAATGACACGGCTTCATGTTGTGACGGGTGATGTCACAGAGGATTCTTCATCAGTTAGACACATATCTTTGCTTATGATAAAGGTAAAAACTATCATTCTACAGAAAAATTCTCCTCTAAATCTTTTTGATCAGTTTTTTAGAAAATAGTCTTTGCTTCTGGTCCAGAGGCTCAGGAGAAACAGTCCATACTGGCTTTGGCTCGTTCCAACTCATGCAGGAAGTTGTAAAACTGAGGAAGTGTGAGCTCTGCAACACACACAACAGGACGGTTACACACACAACAGGACGGTTACACACACACACACACACACACACACACACACAGAGAACCACACACACACACAGACACACACACACACAGACAGACACACACACAGACACACACACACACACAGACACACACACACACACACACACACAGACACACGATTGTGAAACCTGTTGAAATGAAAGATATATTATGGCAGCTAACGACCCTCAGGCTGTATCCTCTTACAGACTGTAAACAGAAGGACAATGCTAACCGTTAGCTCATTAGCTCAATGAAGCTCAGCAGAAAGACGAGCGACATGGGGTTAAAGTTGTTCTGCCACAGCCGCCGTGTCCCACAACCTACAGCAGTCAATAAATATAATAATGCAATCATTTTTCTAATATAGTCCTTTCTTTCTTTGGACTCTTTTGGACTCTGAAAGTCTGTCATTATTCTCTCTCTCCAAACACTGTGGTGATAAACTACTGTAGCCACAGCTGCCCTGGGGCACACTGACAGAAGCGAGTCAACCAGTCTGTGCCATCGGCCCCTCCCACCACCACCATTCACACACACACCGGACTCATTCTAATGTGGGGGAAGTGTCTTGCCTAAGGACACAACCACAGTTTGGCACTTTACAGCCGCAGCCGCCCCACTGTGGCACCTGCTGTTCCCAGAGGTCTCCCATCACACCACTAACCAGACCCTGTCCTGCTTAGCTTCAGACGTCTGATCTGGCTTTCACATCCAAGAGAGCCAGAGAGAGACACAGAGAGAGAAGCACACAGACAAACAGACGCCTGCACACACACACACACACGCACACACACACTCATACACACTCACCCATATAAACGTTCTCAGTGGAGGTTCCTTTCCGCATCACCAGCTTCAACTGCAGTGAAACAACAGATTCATTTCTGCGTTGTATATTTAAACATATATATATATATATATATATATATATATATATGTATACAGTGCCTTGCGAAAGTATTCGGCCCCCTTGAACCTTTCGCCACATTTCAGGCTTCAAACATAAAGATATAAAAATAATTATTTTTGTCAAGAATCAACAACAAGTGGGACACAATCGTGAAGTAGAACCAAATTTATTGGATAATTTAAACTTTTTTAACAAATAAAAAACTGAAAAGTGGGGCGTGCAATATTATTCGGCCCCCTTGCGCTAATACTTTGTAGCGCCACCTTTTGCTGCAATTACAGCTGCAAGTCCTTTGGGGTATGTCTCTATCAGTTTTGCACATCGAGAGACTGGAATTCTTGCCCATTCTTCCTTGCAAAACAGCTGGAGCTCAGTGAGGTTGGATGGAGAGCGTTTGTGAACAGCAGTCTTCAGCTCTTTCCACAGATTCTGGATTGGATTCAGGTCTGGACTTTGACTTGGCCATTCTAACACCTGGATACGTCTATTTGTGAACCATTCCATTGTAGATTTGGCTTTATGTTTCGGATCATTGTCCTGTTGGAAGATAAATCTCCGTCCCAGTCTCAGGTCTTTTGCAGACTCCAACAGGTTTTCTTCCAGAATGGTCCTGTATTTGGCTCCATCCATCTTCCCATCAATTTTAGCCATCTTCCCTGTCCCTGCTGAAGAAAAGCAGGCCCAAAGCATGATGCTGCCACCACCATGTTTGACAGTGGGGATGGTGTGTTCAGGGTGATGAGCTGTGTTGCTTTTACGCCAAACATATTGTTTTGCATTGTGGCCAAAAAGTTTGATTTTGGTTTCATCTGACCAGAGCACCTTCTTCCACATGTTTGGTGTGTCTCCCAGGTGGCTTGTGGCAAACTTTAAACCAGACTTTTATGGATATCTTTGAGAAATGGCTTTCTTCTTGCCACTCTTCCATAAAGGCCAGATTTGTGCAGTGCACGACTGATTGTTGTCCTATGGACAGACTCTCCCACCTCAGCTGTAGTTATCTGCAGTTCATCCAGAGTGATCATGGGCCTCTTGGCTGCATCTCTGATCAGTCTTCTCCTTGTTTGAGATGAAAGTTTGGAGGGACGGCCGGGTCTTGGTAGATTTGCAGTGGTCTGATACTCCTTCCATTTCAATATAATTGCTTGCACAGTGCTCCTTGAGATGTTTAAAGCTTGGGAAATCTTTTTGTATCCAAATCCGGCTTTAAACTTCTCCACAACAGTATCTCGGACCTGCCTGGTGTGTTCCTTTGTCTTCATGGTTCTCTCTGTGCTTTAAACAGAACCCTGAGACTATCAAAGAGCAGGTGCATTTATACGGAGACTTGATTACACACAGGTACATTCTATTTATCATCATCAGTCATTTAGGACAACATTGGATCATTCAAAGATCCTCACTGAACTTCTGGACTGAGTTTGCTGCACTGAAAGTAAAGGGGCCCAATAATATTGCACGCCCTACTTTTCAGTTTTTATTTGTTAAAAAAGTTTAAATTATCCAATAAATTTTGTTCCACTTCACGATTGTGTCCCACTTGTTGTTGATTCATGACAAAAAATATTTTTTTTATATCTTTATGTTTGAAGCCTGAAATGTGGCAAAATTTTGAAAGGTTCAAGGGGGCCGAATACTTTCGCAAGGCACTGTATATGTATATATACAGTTTATATATATATATATATATATATATATTACAGTGCCTTGCGAAAGTATTCGGCCCCCTGGAACCTTTCTTGGCGGCACGGTGGCTGAGTGGATAGCACTCTCGCCTCTCAGCAAGAAGGTCCTGGGTTCGCATCCCGACCAGGGCCTTTCTGAGTGGAGTTTGCATGTTCTCCCCGTGCCTGCGTAGGTTTCCTCCGGGTACTCCGGTTTCCCCTACCACTAAAAATATGTACAATAGTTCTGGCATGCGCCTCCTGTTCGGCGACCCCGCTCCCATCTCTGTGTGGAGTGAGAGACAAGTGCCCAAAAATAATAACAATTGTAAACCGCTTTGTGACTCTGGTCTGTGAAAGGCGGTATATAAATAAAGCTTACTTACTTACTTTCAACATTTTGCCACATTTCAGGCTTCAAACATAAAGATATTAAAAAAAATTGTCAAGAATCAACAACAAGTGGGACACAATCGTGAAGTGGAATGAAATTTATTGGATAATTTAAACTTTTTTAACAAATATAAAACTGAAAAGTGGGGCGTGCAATATTATTCGGCCCCTTGCGCTAATACTTTGTAGCGCCACCTTTTGCTGTAATTACAGCTGCAAGTCTCTTGGGGTATGTCTCGATCAGTTTTGCACATCGAGAGACTGGAATTCTTTCCCATTCTTCCTTGCAAAACAGCTGGAGCTCAGTGAGGTTGGATGGAGAGCGTTTGTGAACAGCAGTCTTCAGCTCTTTCCACAGATTCTCGATTGGATTCAGGTCTGGACTTTGACTTGGCCATTCTAACACCTGGATACGTCTATTTCATATCCAGAACAGAACCCTGAGACTATCAAAGAGCAGGTGCATTTATACAGAGACTTGATTACACACAGGTGCATTCTATTTATCATCATCAGTCATTTAGGACAACATTGGATCATTCAAAGATCCTCACTGAACTTCTGGACTGAGTTTGCTGCACTGAAAGTAAAGGGGCCCAATAATATTGCACGCCCCACTTTTCAGTTTTTAATTTGTTAAAAAAGTTTAAATTATCCAATAAATTTGGTTCCACTTCACGATTGTGTCCCACTTGTTGTTGATTCATGACAAAACATTTAAATTTATATCTTTATGTTTGAAGCCTGAAATGTGGCAAAATGTTGAAAGGTTCAATGGGGGCCAAATACTTTCGCAAGGCACTGTATATATATATATATATATATATATATATACAGTGCCTAATAGTCGATTATTTATGATCTATGATCATAACTAATCGACTGTTTATTTCCTTCTCTGTGGGACCATAAAGGAACATCTGATCTTACCTGTAAAAATATGTTCCCGACTTTGTGGATCTCACTGGTTCCAACCGTCACTGAGAGAAAAGAGGTTAGACTTGTTTAGAACGTGCTGAGGCAAAACACGTCCAATCCATCACTCAGTCTTCCTCATCATCGTCATCATCAGTCTGTTGACAGGTGGAAGGAGCCTCAGAGGCGATAAACCTGCTCCACCTTCTCTACAGGTATATATTCACTCCTTTTCCTCCTGTTGCAGCCTCAGTCCTGGGTCTACAGCCTCAGTCCTGGGTCTACGGCCTCAGTCCTGGGTCTACAGCCTCAGTCCTGGGTCTACAGCCTCAGTCCTGGGTCTACAGTCTCAGTCCTGGGTCTACAGCCTCAGTCCTGGGTCTACAGTCTCGGTCCTGGGTCTACAGTCTCAGTCCTGGGTCTACAGCCTCAGTCCTGGGTCTACAGCCTCAGTCCTGGATCATATACGTGTGTTTACCTCCAAACTTCCACTCCAGGTCCAGGAGCTGATTGACCGTCAGAGTCTGTGTCAGAGCGAGTCTGGACAGAGCCGCGGCATGTTCCCTCCACTGTGGACCAGAGCAGACTCAGCAGGGTCAGATATACAAATATATAAAAACACAAATATATAAACATGTAACGATCATGTACCTGCAGAGAGAAGTGAGCCGCCTTCTCTGCACTCAGTCCTGAAACAGACAGAGGTTTGGACCAAAGTGAGTGATCCAAACACACAATGGGGGTAAAGTGTCTTGCCTAAGGACACGACCACAGTTTGGCACTTTACAGCCGCTCCACTGTGGCACCTGGTATTCCCAGAGGTTAAGTATCTTGCCCAAGGACACAACGACAGCAGACAGTCGATGGAGAAAGTCTTGAGTTGGGCTCGAACCCACGACCTTCTGTCTCAAAGGCCTCTACACACTGAGCCACTGTGGCCCTAAAAACACTGACCTAAAGTGAGGAGGTCGTCTGTGATCTGTTCTTCGGACAGATTCTTCTTCATGGCTCCTGAAGGAAACACAAACACATGATACCATCAAACATGAACTTATGGCACAGATATAAAAGTACATCACTGAACCATAAAGGCCTGTGGGAGGAGCCATGGACCAGTTCATCTGAACACTTTATTTTGGGCCTTACAACATTATAGTATTCTTCAGCAGAAAACACTGCCCACTCAGCAAATGAAGGACCTGTACAACATGTGTGTTTGGAAAGAAGTGACAAAATACAATAATAAATATGAATCATACAAATTAAATATTAATTGATTTGTTCATTTCTAAATCCTCTGGTGAGCTATATTATTATTATTATTATCATTATTATATTATTATTATTATTATCATTATTATATTATTATTATTATTATATTATTATTATATTATTATTATTATATTATTGATAGAACAGAGTAGAGTAGAGCAGAGCAGAGCAGAGCAGAGCAGAGTAAAGCAGAGCAGAGCAGAGTAAAGCAGAGCAGAGTAGAGTAGAGTAGAGTAGAGTAGAGTAGAGTAGAGTAGAGTAGAGTAGAGTAGAGTAGAGTAGAGTAGAGTAGAGTAGAGCAGAGCAGAGCAGAGTAAAGCAGAGCAGAGTAGAGTAGAGTAGAGTAGAGTAGAGTAGAGTAGAGTAGAGCAGAGCAGAGTAGAGCAGAGCAGAGTAGAGTAGAGTAGAGTAGAGTAGAGTAGAGCAGAGCAGAGTAAAGCAGAGCAGAGCAGAGCAGAGCAGAGCAGAGTAGAGAAGAGTAGAGTAGAGTAGAGTAGAGCAGAGCAGAGTAAAGCAGAGCAGAGCAGAGCAGAGCAGAGTAGAGCAGAGCAGAGCAGAGCAGAGTAGAGTAGAGTAGAGTAGAGTAGAGTAGAGTAGAGTAGAGTAGAGTAGAGTAGAGTAGAGTAGAGTAGAGTAGAGTAGAGTAGAGTAGAGCAGAGCAGAGCAGAGCAGAGCAGAGCAGAGTAGAGTAGAGTAGAGTAGAGTAGAGTAGAGTAGAGTAGAGTAGAGCAGAGCAGAGCAGAGCAGAGTAAAGCAGAGCAGAGCAGAGCAGAGCAGAGCAGAGCAGAGCAGAGCAGAGTAGAGTAGAGTAGAGCAGAGCAGAGCAGAGCAGAGCAGAGTAAAGCAGAGCAGAGCAGAGCAGAGCAGAGCAGAGCAGAGCAGAGCAGAGTAGAGTAGAGTAGAGTAGAGTAGAGTAGAGTAGAGTAGAGTAGAGTAGAGTAGAGCAGAGCAGAGCAGAGCAGAGCAGAGCAGAGCAGAGTAGAGTAGAGTAGAGTAGAGTAGAGTAGAGTAGAGCAGAGCAGAGCAGAGCAGAGTAGAGTAGAGTAGAGCAGAGCAGAGCAGAGCAGAGTAGAGTAGAGTAGAGTAGAGTAGAGTAGAGCAGAGCAGAGTAGAGTAGAGTAGAGTAGAGCAGAGTAGAGTAGAGTGAGGACCTTGAGGCACCAGGAGAACACTCTTCATGAGGTTCTTGAGGGGTCCAGAGCTCAGTCCATGTTCTGCTGCAAACTCCACCAACTGCTGCAGGAACCTCTCCGTCTGCACACACAGGGACACACTGTACCATCTGAGAGCACAGGGACTGGCCTCCTGCCGGGACTCTGAGGAGCACAGGGACTGGACTCCTGCCGGGACTCTGAGGAGCACAGGGACTGGCCTCCTGCTGGGACTCTGAGGAGCACAGGGACTGGCCTCCTGCTGGGACTCTGAGGAGCACAGGGACTGGCCTCCTGCTGGGACTCTGAGGAGCACAGGGACTGGCCTCCTGCTGGGACTCTGAGGAGCACAGGGACTGGCCTCCTGCTGGGACTCTGAGGAGCACAGGGACTGGCCTCCTGCTGGGACTCTGAGGAGCACAGGGACTGGCCTCCTGCTGGGACTCTGAGGAGCACAGGTACTGGCCTCCTGCTGGGACTCTGAGGAGCACAGGTACTGGCCTCCTGCTGGGACTCTGAGGAGCTGGTCCCAGAGTCAGGACTAAACATGAGGAAGCAGTGAAGTGCACACACACACGCACACACACACACACAGACCTCTTTTGGCTCCAGCAGAAACTGGAACAGGATTTCAGTCAGACCCAAGAATTGCTGAAAAGAGAAAAAGCAAAAAGAGAGAATGATTTACAACGTTATAAAGTTGTGCTCGATCTCAGTTTAAAGTCCAGCTTTAAGAAGCTACAGTAACATTTCAGATGTGGTTTATATTCAGAGCTGTGATCTGACTGTGATACTGAGTCTGGCGCCTCGAGCCTCCCATCTAAATGAATGAGAGGGGGAGGAGGAGAGGGGAGGGGAGTGATTTACGGCCTGTGATATCAACTGCTTCGTTCAAAATAAAATATTTATTGAAAGAAATATTGCATCATATACATCATGACGTTTTTTTAATTGTAAAACTGTTAAGTGAAAGTAAGCCATGTCTGGGAAGTCCACTGGTCTCTCTGTGTTTCATATGGATCCAAACCTCCTGAAGTCCACTGGTCTCTCTGTGTTTCATATGGATCCAAACCTCCTGAAGTCCACTGGTCTCTCTGTGTTTCATTTTGATCCAAACCTCCTGAAGTCCACTGGTCTCTCTGTGTTTCATATGGATCCAAACCTCCTGAGGTCCACTGGTCTCTCTGTGTTTCATATGGATCCAAACCTCCTGAAGTCCACTGGTCTCTCTGTGTTTCATATGGATCCAAACCTCCTGAAGTCCACTGGTCTCTCTGTGTTTCATATGGATCCAAACCTCCTGAAGTCCACTGGTCTCTCTGTGTTTCATATGGATCCAAACCTCCTGAAGTCCACTGGTCTCTCTGTGTTTCATATGGATCCAAACCTCCTGAAGTCCACTGGTCTCTCTGTGTTTCATATGGATCCAAACCTCCTGAAGTCCACTGGTCTCTGTGTTTCATATGGACCAAACCTCCTGAAGTCCACTGGTCTCTCTGTGTTTCATATGGATCCAAACCTCCTGAAGTCCACTGGTCTCTCTGTGTTTCATATGGATCCAAACCTCCTGAAGTCCACTGGTCTCTCTGTGTTTCATATGGATCCAAACCTCCTGAAGTCCACTGGTCTCTCTGTGTTTCATATGGATCCAAACCTCCTGAAGTCCACTGGTCTCTCTGTGTTTCATATGGATCCAAACCTCCTGAAGTCCACTGGTCTCTCTGTGTTTCATATGGATCCAAACCTCCTGAAGTCCACTGGTCTCTCTGTGTTTCATATGGATCCAAACCTCCTGAAGTCCACTGGTCTCTCTGTGTTTCATATGGATCCAAACCTCCTGAAGTCCACTGGTCTCTCTGTGTTTCATATGGATCCAAACCTCCTGAAGTCCACTGGTCTCTCTGTGTTTCATATGGATCCAAACCTCCTGAAGTCCACTGGTCTCTCTGTGTTTCATATGGATCCAAACCTCCTGAAGTCCACTGGTCTCTCTGTGTTTCATATGGATCCAAACCTCCTGAAGTCCACTGGTCTCTCTGTGTTTCATATGGATCCAAACCTCCTGAAGTCCACTGGTCTCTCTGTGTTTCATATGGATCCAAACCTCCTGAAGTCCACTGGTCTCTCTGTGTTTCATATGGATCCAAACCTCCTGAAGTCCACTGGTCTCTCTGTGTTTCATATGGATCCAAACCTCCTGAAGTCCACTGGTCTCTCTGTGTTTCATATGGATCCAAACCTCCTGAAGTCCACTGGTCTCTCTGTGTTTCATATGGATCCAAACCTCCTGAAGTCCACTGGTCTCTCTGTGTTTCATATGGATCCAAACCTCCTGAAGTCCACTGGTCTCTCTGTGTTTCATATGGATCCAAACCTCCTGAAGT
Organism: Knipowitschia caucasica; assembly: GCA_964034765.1. Classification (NCBI taxonomy): domain Eukaryota; kingdom Metazoa; phylum Chordata; class Actinopteri; order Gobiiformes; family Gobiidae; genus Knipowitschia; species Knipowitschia caucasica. The sequence goes on along the minus strand of OZ035833.1, from coordinate 40,423,379 downwards.
CCACTGGTCTCTCTGTGTTTCATATGGATCCAAACCTCCTGAAGTCCACTGGTCTCTCTGTGTTTCATATGGATCCAAACCTCCTGAAGTCCACTGGTCTCTCTGTGTTTCATATGGATCCAAACCTCCTGAAGTCCACTGGTCTCTCTGTGTTTCATATGGATCCAAACCTCCTGAAGTCCACTGGTCTCTCTGTGTTTCATATGGATCCAAACCTCCTGAAGTCCACTGGTCTCTCTGTGTTTCATATGGATCCAAACCTCCTGAAGTCCACTGGTCTCTCTGTGTTTCATATGGATCCAAACCTCCTGAAGTCCACTGGTCTCTCTGTGTTTCATATGGATCCAAACCTCCTGAAGTCCACTGGTCTCTCTGTGTTTCATATGGATCCAAACCTCCTGAAGTCCACTGGTCTCTCTGTGTTTCATATGGATCCAAACCTCCTGAAGTCCACTGGTCTCTCTGTGTTTCATATGGATCCAAACCTCCTGAAGTCCACTGGTCTCTCTGTGTTTCATATGGATCCAAACCTCCTGAAGTCCACTGGTCTCTCTGTGTTTCATATGGATCCAAACCTCCTGAAGTCCACTGGTCTCTCTGTGTTTCATATGGATCCAAACCTCCTGAAGTCCACTGGTCTCTCTGTGTTTCATATGGATCCAAACCTCCTGAAGTCCACTGGTCTCTCTGTGTTTCATATGGATCCAAACCTCCTGAAGTCCACTGGTCTCTCTGTGTTTCATATGGATCCAAACCTCCTGAAGTCCACTGGTCTCTCTGTGTTTCATATGGATCCAAACCTCCTGAAGTCCACTGGTCTCTCTGTGTTTCATATGGATCCAAACCTCCTGAAGTCCACTGGTCTCTCTGTGTTTCATATGGATCCAAACCTCCTGAAGTCCACTGGTCTCTCTGTGTTTCATATGGATCCAAACCTCCTGAAGTCCACTGGTCTCTCTGTGTTTCATATGGATCCAAACCTCCTGAAGTCCACTGGTCTCTGTGTTTCATATGGATCCAAACCTCCTGAAGTCCACTGGTCTCTCTGTGTTTCATATGGATCCAAACCTCCTGAAGTCCACTGGTCTCTCTGTGTTTCATATGAATCCAAACCTCCTGAAGTCCACTGGTCTCTCTGTGTTTCATATGGATCCAAACCTCCTGAAGTCCACTGGTCTCTCTGTGTTTCATATGGATCCAAACCTCCTGAAGTCCACTGGTCTCTCTGTGTTTCATATGGATCCAAACCTCCTGAAGTCCACTGGTCTCTCTGTGTTTCATATGGATCCAAACCTCCTGAAGTCCACTGGTCTCTCTGTGTTTCATATGGATCCAAACCTCCTGAAGTCCACTGGTCTCTCTGTGTTTCATATGGATCCAAACCTCCTGAAGTCCACTGGTCTCTCTGTGTTTCATATGGATCCAAACCTCCTGAAGTCCACTGGTCTCTGTGTTTCATATGGATCCAAACCTCCTGAAGTCTACTGGTCTCTCTGTGTTTCATATGGATCCAAACCTCCTGAAGTCCACTGGTCTCTCTGTGTTTCATATGGATCCAAACCTCCTGAAGTCCACTGGTCTCTCTGTGTTTCATATGGATCCAAACCTCCTGAAGTCCACTGGTCTCTCTGTGTTTCATATGGATCCAAACCTCCTGAAGTCCACTGGTCTCTCTGTGTTTCATATGAATCCAAACCTCCTGAAGTCCACTGGTCTCTCTGTGTTTCATATGGATCCAAACCTCCTGAAGTCCACTGGTCTCTCTGTGTTTCATATGGATCCAAACCACCTGAAGTCCACTGGTCTCTCTGTGTTTCATATGGATCCAAACCTCCTGAAGTCCACTGGTCTCTCTGTGTTTCATATGGATCCAAACCTCCTGAAGTCCACTGGTCTCTCTGTGTTTCATATGGATCCAAACCTCCTGAAGTCCACTGGTCTCTCTGTGTTTCATATGGATCCAAACCTCCTGAAGTCCACTGGTCTCTCTGTGTTTCATATGGATCCAAACCTCCCAAAGCATCATGGGTAATAAGCACGTGATGGAAAACTGTGTGTGAGTCATTTCATCATCAAACTTATTATTTTTATGTAACTAAATGAGTCGGTCCTGGTGAAAGCAGAGACTGGAGAGCTCTGTCTTTGAACTACAATACCCAGAATGCTTAGAGAAAAGGACCTCGCCTAGCTTAAAGTTGTAGTTAAGGATTCAGGTTAGCTTAGCATTAGCACCGACTCAAAACCACTCCCGCCTTTGGGGGTTTTCTGATCAGTAACTGTCAGTTTTAGAACATCTGACTCAATAACAATAATAATAACTTTTCATGAAAACAATTGATTTTAATGATTTATTTTTGAGTCTGGTTCATTTGTTAAAAACTGTGTGTTTATAAATCATTGACTCATCTTTAAATCCAGTGAAAACAGAATAAACACATTTTCAGTTTGAACATTTATTTCATGTTTGGCAGAAAAATCATTTGTAAAGAAACATTTTGAAACTCACGAGATTCACACTTTATCAAACTGTCGACTTTTAGACAAAAAACAGACTTTTCAAATGAATTCTTTTTGTTAAACTTTAAAAACACAAACATTTCTTTCCTTCAGCCTCACACTTTGTGCAAATAGTCAGTGATAAAAACAACTTTAAATATAATAAAACATTTAAACTTTAACTAAAGATAAAGTCAAAACTCAGTCATTAAAGAAATAAATATAATTCAGCTGCGACAGTTTTTAAGCAATGATCAAGAAATAAAAACAATATTGATTGAAATGAAACGAATGTGGACATATTTGTAGTTTATTCATAATTCCCTAAAAAACATAAAATACGACTTTAAAGAATTTCTTCACTTTGTTTTTTCACTTTTTATGGTTTTAAAGTCCTGAGATTTAAGCGACAATGTAACTTAAAGATCCACTGCTTGGTTGTGGCGCCCCCTGCAGGACAAATCCAGATCCTGTCAGACCTCTGAAGCTAAGCACGGCAGGGCCTGGTTAGTGCTGTGATGGGAGACCTCTGGGAACAGCAGGTGCCACAGTGGGGCGGCTGCGGCTGTAAAGTACCAAACTGTGGTTGTGTCCTTAGGCAAGACACTTCCCCCACATTAGAATGAGTCTGGTGTGTGTGAGTGGCTGGTGGTGGTGAGAGGGGCCTCAGTGTGTCCCAGGGCAGCTGTGGCTACAGCAGTAGTTAAATGTCAAGTGAAAGTGATGCATTATTATTACTTTGCATAAGTGTGAGAAAGAGCCCTGTGAGTCACTGTTTGACCCTTTGGGCTGAGAACTGATTGGCCGAGAGAGGGTGGTCCCCTGTTTATCGTTTGAAAGTTACGTTCCTGTGCTTTAATAGATCCAGTGGTGATCTTGGCCTCACCGCCTTCAGCCTCAGAGTTCTTTCAACTTCTTCAAACCAAAACAAAACATGTGACATCACTTTTATAAACGTTCCACAAAAATACCCAGAATGCATCAGTAAAACCCAAAGTGACGTCTGTGACTGGAGTAAAGTGCATCACGTCAACATCAAACAAACACGACACTTCTTCTAAAGTCGCTGTAACCGTCAGAAACTCACGCTTCTGTTCCTGTGAGATTCTCCAAGGTCCTGGTCCTGGTCCTGGCCCTGGTCCTGGTCCTGGCCCTGGTCCTGGTCCTGGCCCTGGTCCTGGTCCTGGCCCTGGTCCTGGTCCTGGTCCTGGTCCTGGTCCTGAAGCAGAACTCACTTCTTCTCACTTTAGTCTCATTGAAAGAACCGTCTGAGCCTTAAGGATCTGTTTATTATTATGTTTTCATTAATGTTATTCTAGTTTGAGCTCGAGCTTCTGTCGACTTCTTCTACAGATTCTGACGAGATTCTCCAAAGAACGAGATCAAACGGAAAAAACTGAAAAAGATCGAGTTCCCGTTTCCAGTTTGTGACTTTGGTCCAAAACTCGTCTGATGAAGTAACGACGGTAAACGACGCTACAACGGACCAAGCTAACGTCAACGACAGAAAGAAGAGGTCTGTAGTTCGAAGCCACGGACACCAACAGTGGCTTCAGAGACGGGACTCGACCCTAACAGGGAGAAAACAGTCTTGAACAAAGCTAAGGTCCATAATCACAGATGGACTTCAGTCTGGATCATACACAGACACAGACACAGACACAGACACAGACAGACACACACAGACACAGACACAGACAACCACAGACTCATTTGACTTGTTAGTATTTTTCTTTTTAGAGACTTTGACCGGATCAGAAAAAGATGAAAATAGAGTCGTTTTTATGATCTCGGCCTCATTTCACTAATTTATGGGCGATACTTTTGTTTGTGTGATGTCATAGTGATGTCATAGTGACGTCACACTGTTGCAGGACGAAGTGGGCGGAGCTGCAGTCCCAGATATCAGCGTGGATGGATCTAAAAACAGCTCCAGGTCTGTGACGGATGAGGAACAGTGCTGGTCAGCTCTCAGCAGAAGGTCCTGGGTTCGATTCCACCTCCACACAGGGCCTTTATGAGTTTGCATGTGTCTGTGTAGGTGTCCTCCAGGTGCTCCGGTTTTAGCAGCACTAAAAACATGTCACAGCAGGACTCCCAGGACTCTCAGTGGTTCGATAAATAACAATAATAATAATTCACAAACATCAGACACATTGACCTACTTTGTGTTGTTTATGCAGTGAAGGGAATCTGTGTTGATCTAATGCCTCCAAACTTCGCCTCTGAGCACTTCCCATCAGCACACGGCAGCAAAAAAAACAATGTCCACTCCCTCCGACAGTCTGTGAGAAGTTGGTGATGCCATATTTTCAGATCTGCTCCTCTCTCCCGGACTCTACGGACGACTTGTTATGACGCCTGTGATGTTTGTGAGGTCAGAACCCAGACGGCGTGAGGTCAGAACCCAGACGGCCTGAGGTCAGAACACCCAGACGGCGTGAGGTCAGAACCCAGACGGCGTGAGGTCAGAACCCAGACGGCGTGAGGTCAGAACCCAGACGGCGTGAGGATGTTCATGTCGCGGTGCTTGAGCTTGTGGGGCCTGGAACCCTGCTTGCGGGGGTCCACGGTGGGGATCTCCAGCTTGGGGGGGTTGAGCTGCTGGGGGGTGGGGTCGGCGAGGCGTGTGGCCTGGGACTTCATCACCTCCATCGGGCTCGGCTTCTGCGCCCCGCGGTACGACTGCAGAGCAAAGCCTGCTGGGAAAAAAGAGAGCGAGGGGTTAAAGCTCAGGGACCTGACTTTCAAAACACAAACAACTGTCATGAGTCCCAGCAGGAGACCAGTCCCTGTGCTCCTCAGAGCCCCAGCAGGAGACCAGTCCCTGTGCTCCTCAGAGTCCCAGCAGGAGGCCCGTCCCTGTGCTCCTCAGAGTCCCAGCAGGAGGCCAGTCCCTGTGCTCCTCAGAGTCCCAGCAGGAGTCCAGTCCCTGTGCTCCTCAGAGTCCCAGCAGGAGTCCAGTCCCTGTGCTACTCATCATCCTCCCCCACCTCCTCCTGTGATACCTCCTTCTCCTCCCCCACCTCCTCCTGTGATACCTCCTTCTCCCCCACCTCCTCCTGTGATACCTCCTTCTCCTCCCCCACCTCCTCCTGTGATACCTCCTTCTCCCCCACCTCCTCCTGTGATACCTCCTTCTCCCCCACCTCCTCCTGTGATACCTCCTTCTCCCCCACCTCCTCCTGTGATACCTCCTTCTCCCCCACCTCCTCCTGTGATACCTCCTTCTCCTCCCCCACCTCCTCCTGTGATACCTCCTTCTCCTCCCCCACCTCCTCCTGTGATACCTCCTTCTCCCCCACCTCCTCCTGTGATACCTCCTTCTCCTCCCCCACCTCCTCCTGTGATACCTCCTTCTCCCCCCCTCCTCCTCCTGTGATACCTCCTCTCCCCCACCTCCTCCTGTGATACCTCCTTCTCCTCCCCCACCTCCTCCTGTGATACCTCCTTCTCCTCCCCCACCTCCTCCTGTGATACCTCCTTCTCCCCCCACCTCCTCCTGTGATACCTCCTTCTCCCCCACCTCCTCCTGTGATACCTCCTTCTCCCATCCTCTGTGATACCTCCTTCTCCCCCCCTCCTCCTGTGATACCTCCTTCTCCTCCCCCACCTCCTCCTGTGATACCTCCTTCCTCCCCCCCCCACCTCCTCCTGTGATACCTCCTTCTCCTCCCCCACCTCCTCCTGTGATACCTCCTTCTCCTCCCCCACCTCCTCCTGTGATACCTCCTTCTCCTCCCCCACCTCCTCCTGTGATACCTCCTTCTCCTCCCCCACCTCCTCCTGTGATACCTCCTTCTCCTCCCCCACCTCCTCCTGTGATACCTCCTTCTCCTCCCCCACCTCCTCCTGTGATACCTCCTTCTCCCCAAACTGTTCCAAAACTATGTTGAATCTAACAAAGTCTGAAGGTGGAGTCCAGAGTCAATAACCTCCTGGGCCTGGAACCAAACACCACCTCACTGCACTCACTGTGACTACAGTTAGTAACTGTAGTTACTACAGTTAGTAACTGTAGTTACTACAGTTAGTAACTGTAGTTAGTAACTGTAGTGACTACAGTTAGTAACTGTAGTTAGTAACTGTAGTGACTACAGTTAGTAACTGTAGTCACTACAGTTACTACTAACTACAGTTAGTAACTGTAGTTACTAACTGTAGTGACTACAGTTAGTAACTGTAGTCACTACAGTTACTACTAACTACAGTTAGTAACTGTAGTTACTAACTGTAGTGACTACAGTTAGTAACTGTAGTCACTACAGTTACTACTAACTACAGTTAGTAACTGTAGTTACTAACTGTAGTAACTACAGTTACTAACTGTAGTAACTACAGTTACTAACTGTAGTAACTACAGTTACTAACTGTAGTAACTACAGTTACTAACTACAGTTACTAACTGTAGTAACTACAGTTACTAACTGTAGTTACTACAGTTAGTAACTGTAGTTAGTAACTGTAGTGACTACAGTTACTAACTACAGTTACTAACTGGTAGTAACTACAGTTACTACAGTTAGTAACTGTAGTTACTACAGTTACTAACTGTAGTTAGTAACTGTAGTGACTACAGTTACTAACTACAGTTACTAACTGTAGTAACTACAGTTACTAACTACAGTTACTAACTACAGTTACTAACTACAGTTACTAACTGTAGTCATTTTGGATAGCTCCAGTAGAGCACTATTTTTGGCCCATTATTTAAAACGGCGGAGATAGACATGACTAAACATGGACAAAGAGAAAGCACCAGCGCCCTCTAGTGGAGAAAGGTGGAATTACAATCTTTTTTATGGAAACAACTGTAATGAACTGGACTGGAATGAGCAAGACTTCACTTATATTCACATGACGACAGTCTCGCTCTGAATATTAGACTTAGTTTCTCCGTCTTCACCTGGTGTGTCTTCACCTGGTGTGTCTTCACCTGGTGTGTCTTCACCTGGTGTGTGTGAGGATGTGATGTTTACCTGCAGTGGCCTCAGCGGCCGCGCCCACATCAGACGTGGACTTGTGGACCACGGGTCGCGGCCCAAACACGCCCCATCGCTCCACCGCAGAGTCCCCAGAACTCAGGTCCACACTGGAACTGGAACTGGAGGTCAGACTGGCCTCAGACCCCACACTCTGGAACCAGCCCCTGGACACACACAGCCTCAGTACTGGGTCTACGGCCTCAGTACTGGGTCTACGGCCTCAGTACTGGGTCTACGGCCTCAGTACTGGGTCTACGGCCTCAGTACTGGGTCTACGGCCTCAGTACTGGGTCTACGGCCTCAGTCCTGGGTCTACGGCCTCAGTACTGGGTCTATACAGCCTCAGTACTGGGTCTATACAGCCTCAGTCCTGGGTCTATACAGCCTCAGTACTGGGTCTACGGCCTCAGTCCTGGGTCTATACAGCCTCAGTACTGGGTCTATACAGCCTCAGTCCTGGGTCTATACAGCCTCAGTCCTGGGTCTATACAGCCTCAGTCCTGGGTCTATACAGCCTGAGTCCTGGGTCTACGGCCTCTGTCCTGGCTCTACGGCCTCTGTCCTGGCTCTACGGCCTCAGTCCTGGCTCTACGGCCTCAGTCCTGGCTCTACGGCCTCAGGATCCTGGCTCTACGGCCTCAGTCCTGGCTCTACGGCCTCAGTCCTGGCTCTACGGCCTCAGTCCTGGCTCTACGGCCTCAGTCCTGGCTCTACGGCCTCAGTCCTGGCTCTACGGCCTCAGTCCTGGCTCTACGGCCTCAGTCCTGGCTCTACGGCCTCAGTCCTGGCTCTACGGCCTCAGTCCTGGCTCTACGGCCTCAGTCCTGGCTCTACGGCCTCAGTCCTGGCTCTACGGCCTCAGTCCTGGCTCTACGGCCTCAGTCCTGGCTCTACGGCCTCAGTCCTGGCTCTACGGCCTCAGTCCTGGCTCTACGGCCTCAGTCCTGGCTCTACGGCCTCAGTCCTGGCTCTACGGCCTCAGTCCTGGCTCTACGGCCTCAGTCCTGTCTGCCAGCTCTGTCTACGGCCTCAGTCCTGGCTCTACGGCCTCAGTCCTGGCTCTACGGCCTCAGTCCTGGCTCTACGGCCTCAGTCCTGGCTCTACGGCCTCAGTCCTGGCTCTACGGCCTCAGTCCTGGCTCTACGGCCTCAGTCCTGGCTCTACGGCCTCAGTCCTGGCTTCTACGGCCTCAGTCCTGGCTCTACGGCCTCAGTCCTGGCTCTACGGCCTCAGTCCTGGCTCTACGGCCTCAGTCCTGGCTCTACGGCCTCAGTCCTGGCTCTACGGCCTCAGTCCTGGCTCTACGGCCTCAGTCCTGGCTCTACGGCCTCAGTCCTGGCTCTACGGCCTCAGTCCTGGCTCTACGCCTCGCCGGCCTCGCTCAGTCCTGGCTCTACGGCCTCAGTCCTGGCTCTACGGCCTCAGTCCTGGCTCTACGGCCTCAGTCCTGGCTCTACGGCCTCAGTCCTGGCTCTACGGCCTCAGTCCTGGCTCTACGGCCTCAGTCCTGGCTCTACGGCCTCAGTCCTGGCTCTACGGCCTCAGTCCTGGCTCTACGGCCTCAGTCCTGGCTCTACGGCCTCAGTCCTGGCTCTACGGCCTCAGTCCTGGCTCTACGGCCTCAGTCCTGGCTCTACGGCCTCAGTCCTGGCTCTACGGCCTCAGTCCTGGCTCTACGGCCTCAGTCCTGGCTCTACGGCCTCAGTCCTGGCTCTACGGCCTCAGTCCTGGCTCTACGGCCTCAGTCCTGGCTCTACGGCCTCAGTCCTGGGTCTACGGCCTCAGTCCTGGGTCTACGGCCTCAGTCCTGGGTCTACGGCCTCAGTCCTGGGTCTACAGCCTCAGTCCTGGGTCTACAGCCTCAGTCCTGGGTCTACGGCCTCAGTCCTGGGTCTACAGCCTCAGTCCTGGGTCTACAGCCTCAGTCCTGGGTCTACAGCCTCAGTCCTGGGTCTTCACCGTCGCTGGTGCCGTGGGGAGCTGTGTGGAGTGGTGGATGGAGTGGACTGAGCAGATGAAGGCTGTTTCTCGTCTCTGTTCTCCAGAGTCTGAATCTGGAGCTTCTGGAAAAGAAAGTTAGACTCAGACCAACGTCCCCAGCTCTGGGTCTTGTCGTTTGGTGATTTCACTTTTTAAAGTCCGTTTTAAGTGACTCAGACTAGATTAAGATCATATTTAGATTTACAGTTTATTTGAAAAGCAGTATGAAACTTTAGCATTGTCCATAGACTGATTATAGATGCATTGTTATTATTATAGACTGTGTGTGTGTGTGTCTGTGACAGTGTGTGTGTCTGTGTGTGTGTGTGTGTGTCTGTGTGCCTGTGTGTGTGTCTGTGTGTGTGTGTTATGTGCGGTGTGTGTGAGTCTGTGTGTGTGTGTGTGTCTGTGTGTGTGTGTTATGTGCGGTGTGTGTGTGTATGTGCGTGTGAGTCTGTGTGTGCCTGTGTATGTGTATGTGTATGTGTATGTGTATGTGTATGTGTGTGTGTGTGTGTGTGTCTGTGTGTGTGTGTGTGTGTGTGTACCTGCAGGGACTCTGGCAGGCGGTGGTGATGCCGGGTCTCGTCCGCGGTCAGACCTTTGTGTGGAGTGTATCCAGTGTCACTGAGTCCTGCTCTCTGCTCGAACTTAGACATACTGTCATGAGTGTGTTCTGAGGAGAGAGACCAGAGTGAGACCAGAGGGAGACCAGAGAGAGACCAGAGAGAGACCAGAGAGAGACCAGAGAGAGACCAGAGAGAGAGACCAGAGAGAGACCAGAGAGAGAGACCAGAGAGAGAGCAGAGAGAGACCAGAGAGAGACCAGAGAGAGAGACCAGAGAGAGACCAGAGAGAGAGACCAGAGAGAGACCAGAGAGAGACCAGAGAGAGAGACCAGAGAGAGACCAGAGAGAGACCAGAGAGAGACCAGAGAGAGAGACCAGAGTGAGACCAGAGAGAGACCAGAGAGAGACCAGAGAGAGAGAGAGAGACCAGAGAGAGACCAGAGAGAGACCAGAGAGAGACCAGAGAGAGACCAGAGAGAGACCAGAGAGAGACCAGAGAGAGACCAGAGAGAGACCAGAGAGAGACCAGAGGAGACCAGAGAGACCAGAGAGAGACCAGAGAGAGACCAGAGAGAGACCAGAGGGAGACCAGAGGGAGACCAGAGAGAGACCAGAGAGAGACCAGAGAGAGACCAGAGAGAGACCAGAGGGAGACCAGAGAGAGACCAGAGAGAGACCAGAGAGAGACCAGAGTGAAAGACCAGAGAGAGACCAGAGTGAGAGACCATAGAGAGAGACCAGAGGGAGACCAGAGAGACCAGAGAGAGACCAGAGAGAGAGACCAGAATGAGACCAGAGAGAGACCAGAGGGAGACCAGAGTGAGAGACCAGAGAGTGAGACCAGAGTGAGACCAGAGTAAGAGACCAGAGAGATACCAGAGTAAGAGACCAGAGAGAGAGACCATAGAGAGAGACCAGAGGGAGACCAGAGTGAGAGACCAGAGAGAGACCAGAGAGAGAGACCAGAGTGAGACCAGAGAGAGACCAGAGAGAGAGACCAGAGTGAGACCAGAGAGAGACCAGAGAGAGACCAGAGTGAGACCAGAGAGAGACCAGAGTGAGACCAGAGGGAGACCAGAGTGAGAGACCAGAGAGAGAGACCAGAGAGAGAGACCAGAGTGAGACCAGAGTGAGAGACCAGAGAGAGACCAGAGAGACCAAAGAGAGAGACCAGAGAGAGAGACCAGAGAGAGACCAGAGAGAGAGAGACCAGAGAGAGAGAGAGACCAGAGAGAGAGAGAGAGAGACCAGAGAGAGACCAGAGAGAGAGAGAGACCAGAGAGAGACCAGAGAGAGAGAGAGACTTACTTGTGATGATGGAGTTCATAATTGAAGAGGAGGCTTTGGTCTTCACTACAGGCGGTGGCCTGTTGGGGGCGCTGCTCACTGCAGAGCGGATCGCTGCTTTGCTTTCGTCCTCCTGAAGAGATCAGATATTTGCTCCAGAACATTGTTCATTTGCTTCCGGGAAATAACTAGTTTTATAAATATTTCACATCCATATTTTCATATCAGCTCATTTATTATTGAAACATACAATTACTAAAAAACCACCATGTTTTTGTGCACTGAGACCAGGGGGAGACTAGAGGGAGAGACCAGAGAGAGACCAGAGAGAGAGACCAGAGAGAGAGACCAGAGAGAGAGACCAGAGAGACCAGAGAGAGAGACCAGAGAGAGAGACCAGAGAGAGACCAGAGAGAGAGACCAGAGAGAGAGACCAGAGAGAGACCAGAGAGAGAGACCAGAGAGAGAGACCAGAGAGAGACCAGAGAGAGACCAGAGAGAGAGACCAGAGAGAGAGACCAGAGAGAGAGACCAGAGAGAGACCAGAGAGAGACCAGAGAGAGAGACCAGAGAGAGAGACCAGAGAGAGACCAGAGGTAATCACCTCTGTGAGCTGAGTGAACCGTCGGTCGGGGATGACCGGGCGCCTCCACAGGTTGTTGATGCTGATGTCGTGCGGCGGCGTGGACATCGGCGCCTCCAAGTTATCGTCGTAGCTCAGGGCGCGTCTCGTCATCCCGATGGGAAGCTTCATCCCCCCGATCCCAGAGCCCTCGAGAGCTGAGGAGAGAGAGGGGAGCAAAACACGTCACAGTCTGGGATCCAGGGACCAGAGAGAGACCAGAGAGAGACCAGAGAGAGAGACCAGAGAGAGAGACCAGAGAGAGAGACCAGAGAGAGAGACCAGAGAGAGACCAGAGAGAGACCAGAGAGAGAGACCAGAGAGAGAGACCAGAGAGAGTGACCAGAGAGAGAGACCAGTGAGAGACCAGAGAGAGAGACCAGTGAGAGACCAGTGAGAGACCAGAGAGAGAGACCAGTGAGAGACCAGATAGAGACCAGAGAGAGACCAGAGAGAGAGACTAGAACCCTAAAGCAGGAACGTACCAGGATAATCTCCAGATCCCGCCATGTCGTCCGGGTCGGAGCAGCGCGGTGAGACTGTGGACACGACAGATGTTACTCGGAGCAAACAGGAAGTGATGGTTCTGTTCTGAAGCTGGTACCGTGTTGTTGTGGTGTGAAGAGTCAGCGGGCGCCGTGGTTACGCCTGACGGTCTGTCATCGTGGAGCTCAGAGGAGCAGATGGAACTGAGAGAGCAGCGAGAAAAGAGAAGAAGTCACTACAAAAACATACAGACAGGAAACCACTTCATCAAATAGAAGAGACCCTACGCTGGTACTGTATCCTAGAAAACTACCCACAACAAACCAGTATCCGGGGAAACTACTTGGTAACCATGGCTACCAGCAGAACTCTGGCCAATCACTGTCAGTTAGAACACTTTAGTACCAGCTCGGCCTGGATAGAACCAGGACCATGAGGGACTAAAGAAGCACCTGGTACTGGTTACACAGGACCAGAGGAAATACTCTCAATCAGAGTAGAGTAGAGTACAGTAGAGTAGGGTAGGGTAGAGTAGAGTAGAGTAGAGTAGGGTAGGGTAAGGTACTGTAGAGTAGGATAGAGTAGAGTAAGGAAAGGTAGAGTAGGGTAGAGTAAGGTACTGTAGAGTAGAGTAGAGTAGAGTAAGGAAGGGTAGAGTAGAGTAGAGTATGGTAGAGTAAGGTACTGTAGAGTAGAGTAGAGTAAGGAAGGGTAGAGTAGAGTAGAGTATGGTAGAGTAAGGTACTGTAGAGTAGGATAGAGTAGTGTAAGGAAGGGTAGAGTAGAGTAGAGTATGGTAGAGTAAGGTACTGTAGAGTAGGATAGAGTAGAGTAAGGAAGGGTAGAGTAGAGTAGAGTATGGTAGAGTAAGGTACTGTAGAGTAGGATAGAGTGGAGTAAGGAAAGGTAGAGTAGAGTAGAGTAGAGTAGAGTAGAGTAGAGTAGAGTAGAGTAGGGTAGAGTAGGGTAGAGTAGAGTAGAGTAGAGTAGGGTAGAGTAGAGTAGAGTAAGGTACTGTAGAGTAAGGAAAGGTAGAGTAGGGTAGAGAAGGGTAGAGCCAAGAAGAGTCGGTGGAAAAAAGGCCCATATAATCTAGTACTGGGTAACAATATGAAACAAATTAATCCAAACCAACTAAAACAGAAACACATCATAATGTAAAACAAGAACCATGTGCGTGACCAATAAAATCTTGTTATATCTGTCCCACATGGTCCGGTCTTTATTCATTGGCAATAACCAGCAATAACAGTGACCTTCACAGACGCACACAAACCATCAAACACACATGCACCATGTACACTGACACTCTCTCCACCCTGAGGACAATCAGTAAGATTACCCCCTCTGCTTTCTTTTATTACTCCTTATTTCTATGAGTGTTATGTAAACATCTCTAAGTTCTCAATGTTTCTATTCAACACAATTCGTCACATGACGCTTCCCAATAAAGATAATAAAAAGTCAGTTATGTCTCATTTCATTATTTGTTGTGTGACCTTAAAACAGCATTGCATTTAATCACAAGTTGTTTATTACTGTGCCACAGAAACACAGGGAAAATAGACCATAGAAACATGTATATTGTGCTATAATAGTAGCAGGCTAGATCCGGCTCAAACCAGAGGATGACGTAGACCAGATCAGGGCCATTACGTCATGCACCGCTGCAATGGAAGCTGCACAACAAACAGGCTAAATGCCAATAACAGTCAATACTGATCAAATCCTGCAGCACACTGGTCGCAGTAGGTGTTACATAACGTATTGAGTCGTACCATGTGTGTAATAATGTCAAAGCTGGTTAGAATCTGAATGAATGGCTTCACTTCACCACAACATGAACCAGACCCCTGCTATAACTCTGCACAACATGGCCATACACACACCTATGTATGTTGTTAAGGCTGACACGTTTAGAGCGAATGTGGAAGCACGTATTAAGCTTTGCTCTGTTTTAATTCTGAATTAAATAAACCAATCATGAGTGTCATACGATCCCGTCTGTGGCTGCGTGTCACTTACTATAGCCACAAAACGGGGACAACAAGAGCAAATATCTGAATAAATCGTGCCCCTAACTCATAACTGTTCATGCCGAATTCGAGAGTACAGATAAGGTTAGGCAAATACAACGATATCCCGCGGTTATTACAAGTTTTACACATCAGAAAAACGAAGAAGTTGTACAATAGCGAACATTTAACACGCGGTTTGGTGCCACAGCCGCAGCGAGACGTATGGAGCATACGGACGGAGAAAGGTCTTACCAGCGGCCAGAGAAACAGCTCTAAAGCGGCTTTCCACGCCTCCGGGACCCGTCGATGTCGGCCGTGAACGAGGGTGTAGATGAACAGAGACGTGGGGAAGCGGCCATCCTTGTTTTGGAGATGAATAAAAGACGATGCTTCCTCAAAATGACCCGAGAAGGAGTGGACCTCGTCTGATCTCGCGAGAGTAGGCTTTGGGCGAGACTATGTTATTTAACCATAAAAAGCTTAAATTAAATTTGACTTTTAATGCTTACAGTATTAAACCATATTATACTAGAGTCCAAGTTTTAAACATTGTTCTGTGATATAACTATTTATTGGCCTTAAACCGTGTTTATGTTTATTTTAATGATAGAGCAAACACAGGAGAAAGTGCGGCGGCCATCTTGTGTATGTAAAGTCTTGTTTCCACAGAGAGAGAATCTCCTCAGTATTACAGGATAATAAATGAACTAATTGTGGTAAGTAGGCATAATGCTAACGAACTAGAGACAATGCAATAACAACGATGACAAAATATGTTAACATCTTATATGTTTAAGCTAATCTAAAAAGGTGCAGCTAAAATATAACTATCAAACTCCTGAGTTTACTGAGTCGCCTTTATTTAACCAGGAAAGTCCTACTGAGTTTTCAGAATCTCCTTCAGAGAAGTCCTCAGAGACTCCTCTGTGACAAGCCTATTGAACATGTTTTAAAGTAAACCGGAGCACATGGAGGACACCTACTCAGACACATGCAAACTCCACTCAGAAAGAGCCTGGAGGTGGAATTTTTGTACCAGTGGGTGATAAGTGTGTGGCAAAAAAACTATCAAAAAATGTTTAAAATGTGCAGAAAGTAATGTGCAGCTGCAATCTATGGAATCCCGACCATTCTGGGCGTATCTCAGTGAAGTCAATAATTCCCTTTGACTGACGTGTCCAAAGTCGATGCAAGAGCGAGACAAGAGATCTCCACGTTTAACATCTGCATTTAATTATTTTTACAATCAGATACAGAATATTCAACAAAAAGTGCTCCTAAAACTAATATGTCCCTTTCTCTGGCCCTCGGCTGATCCTTCTGTCTCTTCCCAAGCCAGAGCATTATCAGTCGATGTTCAGGGAGCAGGGGGCGTGTCGTATCAGGCAGGACTTGGGTCCGGCCTCTTCCATCATTTCCCCTCTGTCTGCCGTACCTTAAACAGAATCATTCACACACACTACCACTCCCCAAATTTATTACTTCTTTGAGATAAGGCAGAAGGCTCTCTGGGTCCCCCTCCTTCTTCAGGATTAGCAGAATCCCCCCCCAGATTACCTATCATTAACTCACCCATGCACTTTGGACTAACAAAGGAACATGGGGAAACCAGGTCTTTTTGCTTTAGGAAAAGACAGTTCAAATCAGGGTCAGCCAATATTCACATCTGCATAGTTAAAATATACAACATCAGCTAACGGTTACTTACAACGCAATCACAGAAAAGTTACAGTTATTAGTCATCTTTATATAGATCATTATCTTTGTAACCTTGAAAATACTTGTTGTAACTAGATGATTAGTATTTGTTTATATAATGACTCAGGTTTATCACCTTGTTTTTCCAGTTTGTCATGAGATTGTGTTTCCATGTTACTGAAAATCCCGTTAGTAAAAAGCTGATGGCCTAATGGTAAATGGGACCATAAGCACCATTAGAAACCGTCATCTCTCTCATCTGCTACAAAAACATTTATTTTAAACATGGAGCATTTTGGACACACAGGATTCTGCTTCATAAACATTTCCGCAGCAGTATTAGCAGTATTTGTGGTGGTAGTCACAGCAGCAGGATTTCCTCCGGGTTTCCTCTAGCACAAAAATTATGTATAAACTATTAAATCCTGCAGCTCTGGTCCTGACCAAGAGCGTCCACAGCTGGAGATGGATGGGTAAGTAAGTAAGTAATCAAATGGGTCAAATGCACTTTTTCTGTCTCTGTATGTAGTTTAGGTCTACGCCATTATCTTCAAGAAATCTTCAACAAAACCATCTTTTATTTTTCAAACGTGAGCAGTTAGTTACCAGGCTACCGTAGTTACCATAGCAACACACTGTTTACTTACTAGCAGTTAGCATTTGGTAGCCTTTCAACCAACTGTTTTTACTGTATTCCAAGTTCACAGGTCTTTGCTCTGGGTGCAGCTCTGACTGCCACCCCCCCGACCCAGAAATGGATTAAGGGGAAGAAAATGGATGGATGGAGGTATTTGCTCTAGTAAAGGTGAGTTATGGTAAGAAAATGAAAATAAAAAAAATTGAATGTAAAAATGAAACTTTTGTATTTAATTCTATGGCTCTTTTGCAGTCACGTGACCATCGCGCGTCTGGGCGTCATACTGAGGGGATAGCAGCTGTCAATCAAGCGGTCAGAGTGCAGTGAGCGGGATGGACGTTCAAAATAAGAATGCATGATATAATTTACAGGAAAGCCATTGGTTTGAGCTGCTCTGGTTTCATAGATCCCGGAGTCCTGCTGTGGACTGCCCTCTAGCGGCCTCTGCGCCTGAACTCTTGAACCGGTCGGACCCGCTCGGCCCCTCTCGGCCCCTCCCGGCCCTCCTCCCTACCCTCCTCTCGTGCCTCCCGTACTAAACTATGTGCATAATGCGGAGCACACCCAGGGCGCCTCCTCCAGGACTTCGCTCTTCCTCCTGCCTCTCTGCCTCCTGCTGCGTCTGCGTCCGTCTGCGTCAGTCTGCGTCGGTCTGCGTCAATCCCGTTCTAACGACGCGCGAGGAAAACTTTTTATAACTTTTTCCTGCGTTTGTTTTGTTTGTTTTGGCCCCAGTCTGCACCATGTCCTCGGTCCAGTCCAGCCGTAAGACCACCACCACCACGTACCACACCATGCCCGCGGAGCAGTCCTCCACCACCTACCGGGCCGTGAACGTCAACTCCCCGGACCTCACCGCTCCCACCTACCGGACCGTGAGCATCGGTTCCCCGGAGCTCTCCAACGCCACGTACCGGACTCTGAGCGTGGGATCCCCGGAGCCCACAACCACCACCTACCGGACTCTGAGCGTCGCTTCGCAGCCCGAGCCCACGGTGATCTCCACGGGGCAGCTGTCCACGTTACCGTACAACGTGAACGGGTCGTATGACTTCCGGTACCTGGTGCCCATGCAGGGGGCCATGCAGACCGCCGTGCAGCCGCAGTACGTGCAGACCGCCGTGCAGCCGCAGTACGTGGTCATGCAGCAGCCCATGATGCAGCAGCCCATGATGCAGCAGATGGTGTCCCCGGTTTACCTGCAGAGCCTCCCGCAGAACGTCTCCCACCTGAGCGTCAGCAGCACCGGGCTCACGCACGACACCGACATCATGTACCAGCAACGGCAGACTCTGGAGGTGAGTGACCAGGAGGGACCAGGAGGGACCAGGAGAGACCAGGAGGGACCAGGAGTGACCAGGAGAGACCAGGAGTGACCAGGAGTGACCAGGAGAGAGAGGGACCAGGAGAGACCACGAGAGACCAGGAGAGACCAGGAGAGACCAGGAGGGACCAGGAGAGATCAGGAGGGACCAGGAGTGACCAGGAGAGACCAGGAGTGAGAGGGACCATGAGAGAGAGGGACCAGGAGAGACCAGGAGTGACCGGGAGAGAGAGGGACCAGGAGTGACCGGGAGAGAGAGGGACCAGGAGAGACCAGGAGTGACCGGGAGAGAGAGGGACCAGGAGTGACCGGGAGAGAGAGGCACCAGGAGAGACCAGGAGTGACCATGAGAGAGAGGGACCAGGAGAGACCAGGAGTGACCATGAGAGAGAGGGACCAGGAGAGACCAGGAGTGACCGGGAGAGAGAGGGACCAGGAGAGACCAGGAGTGACCATGAGAGAGAGGGACCAGGAGAGACCAGGAGTGACCGGGAGAGAGAGGGACCAGGAGAGACCAGGAGTGACCGGGAGAGAGAGGGACCAGGAGAGACCAGGAGATTAAAACATGTGTCCCCAGTGTGTGCATCAGACAAGTACAGGATTAAAACAAGCTAAAAAAGTTCCAAAGAGAAAGGGAGTGTCAGGGATTCAGCAGACAGAGACGGATCGTGGGGCGCCAAACTCTGGAAGTTTATTTATGTTTCTCTCAAGTTCCAGTGGTTTCAATTGTTTCTTTCTCCCAGACAGACAATAAAGTCAGTACACAGTTTATATAGTCATTGTCACGTCACACATGGAAAGACATACGTGTCACAAAGAGACAGTCACATCAGAGTCAAAATAATCAGAGTCCTTGTAGAGTCCTGCACGTAGGCCATATTGCTATCTAATACTAACAGGAGGATCAAAGCCTTATTGCTTTCATTTATGTATATTCTCTCTGATCTCTCTCTCTGGTCTCTCTCTGATCTCTCTCTGGTCTCTCTCTGGTCTCTCTCTGATCTCTCTCTCTGGTTTCTCTCTGGTCTCTCTCTGATCTCTCTCTGGTCTCTCTCTGGTCTCTCTCTGATCTCTCTCTCTGGTCTCTCTCTGGTCTCTCTCTGGTCTCTCTCTGATCTCTCTCTCTGGTTTCTCTCTGGTCTCTCTCTGATCTCTCTCTCTGGTCTCTCTCTGGTCTCTCTCTGGTCTCTCTCTGATCTCTCTCTCTGGTCTCTCTCTGATCTCTCTCTCTGGTCTCTCTCTGATCTCTCTCTCTGGTCTCTCTCTGGTCTTGCTGGACCCCAGCATTTTAAAGCTGGGGTCCCTAACTTTACAAATGCTTCTGTAATCCAAATGCCTGTTGCTGGTTCTAAAACGGTTTTACACTGTGCCCATAGTTTTACTCCCACTAGTGCTGGCCTCTGTCACTACTGTTCTGTAAATGGCGATGCAACACAGGAATTTCCCCGCTGTGGGTCGAACAGAGGATCTCTTCATCTTAATCCTGAGTTTATTATTAATGTTCCCGACAGTCGTTATCTGCGGCTCTGGTCACATGATCAGGCACATACAGTTGCATGACTCATGTTTATTACAGTGTAAGAAGGACTACATTACCCACAATGCTTTGTGATTATGTGTAGAGTTTATCACTGTTTATAAATGTAGAAAAGCAGGCTCAGACTCAGACTCAGACTCAGACTCAGGCTCAGGCTCAGGCTCAGGCTCAGGCTCAGACTCAGGCTCAGGCTCAGGCTCAGGCTCAGGCTCAGGCTCAGACTCAGGCTCAGGCTCAGACTCAGGCTCAGGCTCAGACTCAGGCTCAGGCTCAGGCTCAGGCTCAGGCTCAGGCTCAGACTCAGGCTCAGGCTCAGGCTCAGACTCAGGC
>OZ035833.1:40363785-40395899 GCA_964034765.1 Knipowitschia caucasica | reverse complement strand
ATGTCTGTTGTGACTCTATGATGTCTGTTGTGACTCTGTGATGTCTGCTCTGACTCTATGACGTCTGTTGTGACTCTATGATGTCTGTTGTGACTCTATGATTTCTGCTGTGACTCTATGACGTCTGTTGTGACTCTATGATGTCTGTTGTGACTCTATGATGTCTGTTGTGACTCTATGATGTCTGTTGTGGCTCTATGACGTCTGTTGTGACTCTATGATGTCTGTTGTGGCTCTATGACGTCTGTTGTGACTCTATGATGTCTGTTGTGGCTCTATGATGTCTGCTGTGACTCTATGATGTCTGTTGTGAATCTATGATGTCTGTTGTGACTCTGTGATGTCTGCTCTGACTCTATGACGTCTGTTGTGACTCTATGATGTCTGTTGTGGCTCTATGACGTCTGTTGTGACTCTATGATGTCTGTTGTGGCTCTATGATGTCTGCTGTGACTCTATGATGTCTGTTGTGACTATGACGTCTGCTGTGACTCTATGATGTCTGTTGTGACTCTATGATGTCTGTGACTCTATGATGTCTGCTCTGACTCTATGACGTCTGTTGTGACTCTATGATGTCTGTTGTGACTCTATGATGTCTGTTGTGACTCTATGACGTCTGTTGTGACTCTATGATGTCTGTTGTGGCTCTATGACGTCTGTTGTGACTCTATGACGTCTGCTGTGACTCTATGATGTCTGTTGTGACTCTATGACGTCTGCTGTGACTCTATGACGTCTGCTGTGACTCTATGACGTCTGCTGTGACTCTATGACGTCTGCTGTGACTCTATGACGTCTGCTGTGACTCTATGATGTCTGTTGTGACTCTATGATGTCTGTTGTGACTCTATGACGTCTGCTGTGACTCTATGATGTCTGTTGTGACAGACTATGATGTCTGTTGTGACTCTATGACGTCTGCTGTGACTCTATGATGTCTGCTCTGACTCTCTCCTGTTTGACCCGTCCCAGTCCACAGTGTGTGAAACAGTGTTGGTATCAGGCCCAGTCCAGACTAAACTGTACCCATGTGTTCCGTTTGGGTCCATGACGCTAGAGTCTGAAGCGTCTGCGGCCGGTTCTGCCCAATGTTCAGACTCTGGTTCAGTTCCTTGTTTGTCCAGTGGGGGGCGCTCTACTTAAACCAGAGGACCAAGTGCTACGTCCTAAAGGCCCAGTTTGTTGCAGTGATTGAATCATATTGTTTTGCATAATCTATAATCTATAATTACAGATGGATTATAGTTTTATCCCAAACATTAACCATGAAACTCTGTCCTGGTCATTCTTCGTAAAGTCTCCAAAATGTATCTGTGTTTTTTTGTGAATGGGTTTGATCCTGAGATTCTCCTGTTTATAAACTACAGAGTATTACAGAATTATTAGGTACAAACATTGTTGGTTCTTTTGTTATTTCCGCCTGAATTAAGTGTCACATGACCTGTCAGTACATATACACAGCTTTAAGTGTCACATGACCTGTCAGTACATATACACAGCTTTAAGTGTCACATGACCTGTCCGTACATATACACAGCTTTAAGTGTCACATGACCTGTCCGTACATATACACAGCTTTAAGTGTCACATGACCTGTCAGTACATATACACAGCTTTAAGTGTCACATGACCTGTCAGTACATATACACAGCTTTAAGTGTCACATGACCTGTCCGTACATATACACAGCTTTAAGTGTCACATGACCTGTCCGTACATATACACAGCTTTAAGTGTCACATGACCTGTCCGTACATATACACAGCTTTAAGTGTCACATGACCTGTCCGTACATATACACAGCTTTAAGTGTCACATGACCTGTCCGTACATATACACAGCTTTAAGTGTCACATGACCTGTCCGTACATATACACAGCTTTAAGTGTCACATGACCTGTCCGTACATATACACAGCTTTAAGTGTCACATGACCTGTCCGTACATATACACAGCTTTAAGTGTCACATGACCTGTCCGTACATATACACAGCTTTAAGTGTCACATGACCTGTCAGTACATATACACAGCTTTAAGTGTCACATGACCTGTCAGTACATATACACAGCTTTAAGTGTCACATGACCTGTCCGTACATATACACAGCTTTAAGTGTCACATGACCTGTCCGTACATATACACAGCTTTAAGTGTCACATGACCTGTCCGTACATATACACAGCTTTAAGTGTCACATGACCTGTCCGTACATATACACAGCTTTAAGTGTCACATGACCTGTCCGTACATATACACAGCTTTAAGTGTCACATGACCTGTCCGTACATATACACAGCTTTAAGTGTCACATGACCTGTCCGTACATATACACAGCTTTAAGTGTCACATGACCTGTCCGTACATATACACAGCTTTAAGTGTCACATGACCTGTCAGTACATATACACAGCTTTAAGTGTCACATGACCTGTCAGTACATATACACAGCTTTAAGTGTCACATGACCTGTCCGTACATATACACAGCTTTAAGTGTCACATGACCTGTCCGTACATATACACAGCTTTAAGTGTCACATGACCTGTCCGTACATATACACAGCTTTAAGTGTCACATGACCTGTCAGTACATGTACACAGCTTTAAGTGTCACATGACCTGTCCGTACATATACACAGCTTTAAGTGTCACATGACCTGTCCGTACATATACACAGCTTTAAGTGTCACATGACCTGCCCGTACATATACACAGCTTTAAGTGTCACATGACCTGTCCGTACATATACACAGCTTTAAGTGTCACATGACCTGTCCGTACATATACACAGCTTTAAGTGTCACATGACCTGTCCGTACATATACACAGCTTTAAGTGTCACATGACCTGTCAGTACATATACACAGCTTTAAGTGTCACATGACCTGTCCGTACATATACACAGCTTTAAGTGTCACATGACCTGTCAGTACATATACACAGCTTTAAGTGTCACATGACCTGTCAGTACATATACACAGCTTTAAGTGTCACATGACCTGTCCGTACATATACACAGCTTTAAGTGTCACATGACCTGTCAGTACATATACACAGCTTTAAGTGTCACATGACCTGTCCGTACATATACACAGCTTTAAGTCTCACATGACCTGTCCGTACATATACACAGCTTTAAGTGTCACATGACCTGTCAGTACATATACACAGCT
Source organism: Knipowitschia caucasica (assembly GCA_964034765.1). Lineage (NCBI taxonomy): Eukaryota > Metazoa > Chordata > Actinopteri > Gobiiformes > Gobiidae > Knipowitschia > Knipowitschia caucasica. The sequence goes on along the minus strand of OZ035833.1, from coordinate 40,392,723 downwards.
TTAAGTGTCACATGACCTGTCCGTACATATACACAGCTTTAAGTGTCACATGACCTGTCAGTACATATACACAGCTTTAAGTGTCACATGACCTGTCCGTACATATACACAGCTTTAAGTGTCACATGACCTGTCCGTACATATACACAGCTTTAAGTGTCACATGACCTGTCCGTACATATACACAGCTTTAAGTGTCACATGACCTGTCCGTACATATACACAGCTTTAAGTCTCACATGACCTGTCCGTACATATACACAGCTTTAAGTGTCACATGACCTGTCAGTACATATACACAGCTTTAAGTGTCACATGACCTGTCCGTACATATACACAGCTTTAAGTGTCACATGACCTGTCAGTACATATACACAGCTTTAAGTGTCACATGACCTGTCCGTACATATACACAGCTTTAAGTGTCACATGACCTGTCCGTACATATACACAGCTTTAAGTGTCACATGACCTGTCCGTACATATACACAGCTTTAAGTGTCACATGACCTGTCCGTACATATACACAGCTTTAAGTGTCACATGACCTGTCCTACATATACACAGCTTTAAGTGTCACATGACCTGTCCGTACATATACACAGCTTTAAGTGTCACATGACCTGTCAGTACATATACACAGCTTTAAGTGTCACATGACCTGTCCGTACATATACACAGCTTTAAGTGTCACATGACCTGTCAGTACATATACACAGCTTTAAGTGTCACATGACCTGTCAGTACATATACACAGCTTTAAGTGTCACATGACCTGTCAGTACATATACACAGCTTTAAGAAAGGCCTCAGAGGCTGCAACACCAAAGCAAGAGGCCCCACTGACCAAACACTGCCATGAAGACTCAAGGAACTCTCCAAACAGGTCAGGGACAGTGTTGTTGTGTACACGTCAGGGTTAGGTTATAAACAAATATCCAACTCTGTGATGATCCCCAGGAGCACCATCAAATCTTTCAAATGGAAAGAACATGGCACAACAACAAACCTGCCAAGAGACGGCCGCCCACCAAAACTCAGGGACCGGGCACGGAGGGCATTAATCAGAGAGGCAGAGACCTAAGGTAACCCTGGAGGAGCTGCAGAGTTCCACAGCAGAGACTGGAGCATCTGTACATAGGACCACAATAAGCTGTACGCTCCATAGAGTTGGGCTTTATGGCAGAGCGGCAGAAGAAAGACATTACTTTCAGCAAAAAACAAAATGGGACGTGGTGAGTTTGCCAAAAGGCATGTGGGAGACTCCCCAAATGTATGGAGGAAGGTGCTCTGGTCTGATCAGACTAACATTAAACTTTTCAGCCATCATGGAAAACACTATGTCTGGGGCAAACCCAACACATCACCCAAAGAACACCATCCCCACAGTGAAGCATGGTGGGGGCAGCATCATGCTGTGGGGATGGGACTAGGAAACTGGTCAGAGTTGAGGGAAAGATGGATGGTGCTAAATACAGGGATATTCTTGAGCTAAACCTGTGCCACTCTGTGCGTGATTTGAGGCTAGGACGGAGGTTGACCTTCAGCAGGACAACGACCCCAAACACACTGCTAAAGCAACACTTCAGTGGTTTAAGGGGAACATGTAAATGTGTTGGGCCGAGTCAAAGCCCAGACCTCAGTCCAATAGAACATCTGTGTCAGACTTAAAGATGACTGTTCACAAGCACAAACCATCCAACTAGAAGGAGCTGGAGCAGTTTTTAAGGAGGAATGGGCCAACATCCCAGTGGTCAGATGTTTCAAGCTCATAGAGACTCATCCAAAGCGACTTGGAGCTGTGACTGCTGCAGAAGGAGCTCTACAGAGTATTGACTTTAGGGGGTGAAGAGTTATGCACAGAGACCTTTACTGTTGTTTTGTCCTTTTTGTTGTTTGCTTCACAATAAAAAAGTTGTGGCATGTTCTGTAAATATAACTGATGCAAATCCTCAAACGATCCATGATCATTCCAGGTTGACAGGCAACAAAACACACAACATGCCAAGGGGGGTGAATACTTTTGCAAGGCACTGTTGTATAGTGTGTGTAGTACAGTCTGTATAGTGTGTGTAGTACAGTGTGTATTGTGCGTAGTGTAGTACAGTGTGTATTGTGTGTAGTAGTGTGTGTAGTACAGTGTGTAGTGTGTGTAGTACAGTGTGTAGTGTGTGTAGTGTAGTACAGTGTGTAGTGTGTGTAGTACAGTGTGTATTGTGTGTAGTACAGTGTGTATTGTGTGTCGTACAGTGTGTAGTGTGTGTCGTACAGTGTGTAGTGTGTGTAGTACAGTGTGTAGTGTGTGTAGTGTAGTACAGTGTGTATTGTGTGTAGTGTAGTACAGTGTGTAGTGTAGTACAGTGTGTAGTGTGTGTAGTACAGTGTGTATTGTGTGTAGTACAGTGTGTATTGTGTGTAGTACAGTGTGTAGTACAGTGTGTAGTAGTGTGTGTAGTACAGTGTGTAGTAGTGTGTGTAGTACAGTGTGTAGTGGGTGTAGTACAGTGTGTATTGTGTGTAGTACAGTGTGTAGTAGTGTGTGTAGTAGTGTGTGTAGTAGTGTGTGTAGTAGTGTGTGTAGTACAGTGTGTAGTAGTGTGTGTAGTACAGTGTGTAGTGGGTGTAGTACAGTGTGTAGTGGGTGTAGTACAGTGTGTAGTGTGTGTAGTACAGTGTGTAGTACAGTGTGTAGTAGTGTGTGTAGTACAGTGTGTAGTACAGTGTGTATTGTGTGTAGTACAGTGTGTAGTGTGTGTAGTACAGTGTGTAGTGTGTGTAGTACAGTGTGTATTGTGTGTAGTACAGTGTGTAGTGTGTGTAGTACAGTGTGTAGTAGTGTGTGTAGTACAGTGTGTAGTAGTGTGTGTAGTAGTGTGTGTAGTACAGTGTGTAGTAGTGTGTGTAGTACAGTGTGTATTGTGTGTAGTACAGTGTGTATTGTGTGTAGTACAGTGTGTAGTGGGTGTAGTACAGTGTGTAGTGGGTGTAGTACAGTGTGTAGTGGGTGTAGTACAGTGTGTAGTGTGTGTAGTACAGTGTGTAGTACAGTGTGTAGTAGTGTGTGTAGTACAGTGTGTAGTACAGTGTGTATTGTGTGTAGTACAGTGTGTAGTGTGTGTAGTACAGTGTGTAGTGTGTGTAGTACAGTGTGTAGTGTGTGTAGTACAGTGTGTAGTGTGTGTAGTACAGTGTGTATTGTGCGTCTCCAGGTGAGAGTGGAGCTTAGATAAGTCGTTACATAAGGCTGGGGCAGGTGCGGCTACAGTCAGAGGAATGTGGGCGGGGCTTAGGTCACATGGTCCACATCGTAAACACTTCACTGTCCCGCTGCAGAGGATTCTGGGTAATTGCCGATTACCTGAGATAGATTAGAAACACCTGGTCCTTTATGCACCGTCAGCACAAACACCACAGGCCAAGTCAGCGATCAGCGGATTTTATACAAATGTTATGAGTTTGTCACAGTGAAGGAAACGGGAGAGAACGAGACTGAGCTTCCACATGTGACATCACCTGCACCTCCTCTCAGGTCCCAGAGCTAAGCAGGACAGGGCCTGGTTAACACTGTGATGGGAGTGTTTGCCTCTGGATTTAGAATAACCTCCGCACAGACACGTCCCCCCGCCCCTTGGGTCCACATGCCCTATTTTCAAACTAGTTCCACCAGACTGTGAGCTGGAGGACACAGCGGCTTTCTTTTATAACTGAAGTTTGACCTAAAAGTTAGTTTGTTGAATTTCATCAAAAAAACCTTCTTTTCAGATGTAGATTATTTCTCTTTTGTTTTGCTCTGAAATCACCATAACTCTTGTTTCATACATTTTCTACTGAATAAATGATGAGGGCCCTAATCTGTCATTAAAGGGCCCTAATCTGTCATTAAAGGGCCCTAATCTGTCATCATTAAAGGGCCCTAATCTGTCGTTGTTAAAGGGCCCTAATCTGTCATCATTAAAGGGCCCTAATCTGTCATCATTAAAGGGCCCTCAGCTGTCATCATTAAAGGGCCCTCAACTGTCATCATTAAAGGGCCCTAATCTGTCATCATTAAAGGGCCCTAATCTGTCATCATTAAAGGGCCCTCATCTGTCGTTGTTAAAGGGCCCTAATCTGTCATCATTAAAGGGCCCTAATCTGTCATCATTAAAGGGCCCTAATCTGTCATCATTAAAGGGCCCTCAGCTGTCATCATTAAAGGGCCCTAATCTGTCATCATTAAAGGGCCCTCATCTGTCGTTGTTAAAGGGCCCTCAGCTGTCATCATTAAAGGGCCCTAATCTGTCATCATTAAAGGGCCCTAATCTGTCATCATTAAAGGGCCCTCAGCTGTCATCATTAAAGGGCCCTAATCTGTCATAATTAAAGGGCCCTCATCTGTCGTTGTTAAAGGGCCCTAATCTGTCGTCGTTAAAGGGCCCTAATCTGTCGTCGTTAAAGGGCCCTAATCTGTAGTCTTTAAAGGGCCCTAATCTGTCATCATTAAAGGGCTCTAATCTGTCGTCATTAAAGGGCCCTAATCTGTCAAAATAATAAACTGCTCTTTTCCAATCCTTCTTTAACTGATAACAGTAGTTCAGAGATATTTGAATTTCTAAATTACTTTTCCAGCCTCTAAATCTTGTTATTGTTTTCATTTCGATGTCCCGCCCTCCACCGTTTCACCAATCAGAAAGTCTGTGATCCGGGCGCCAGAACTCACCGCGTGGAGCTAATCTCACTGGTAAAGTACCATGTGGGGCAGAACTAAAAAAGGTCTCGTTATGATTCTCAAATCATTAACGACAAAACAAGGAATAAAACCAGGATTTCTATCTTTGTGAAAAAGGTGTTGGTTATAGATTTGTTGTTGACAAAACTCTTGTCTATTCATCTGTTATGGTCCCAGCTGGATTCGTCTGCATATCTGGCAACCTGAGTCAGGGAGAGTGGGAGAGGCTGCAGTACCACTTTGGGCCACATGTTTACACACTGCTCCTTTAAGTTATTTGCTCCTTGAGTAAAAGCACATTACTGACATCACACTTTAACCTTTAACCTCTGTCCTCTCTAAGTCTGACCCCTCCCTCTCTGTGTCTCAGGAGGAGGACGAGGAGGCGGTGGAGGTGGAGGAGGTGGAGATCGTGAACGTGATCCGGAACAGACCTCCTCCGCCCATAGAGAAGATCTCGCGGACGGAGGTGAGGAGCAGCCTGCAGGGGGCGCCACCTCCCACCAAACTGGACACGCGATACTTCGGAGAGCTGCTCGCCGACGTGTACCGCAAGAACTGTGACATCCACTCCTGCATCTCCGAGCACGTCGGCAAGATCAAGGGCGGGTGAGTGAGGGGGGGGGGGGGGGGGGGGGAGGGAGGAGGGAGGAGGGAGGAGGAGGGAGGGGGGATCATCCACTCCTGCATCTCCGAGCACGTCGGCAAGATCAAGGGCGGGTGAGTGAGGGGGGGGGGGGGGGGGGGGGAGGGAGGAGGAGGAGGAGGGAGGGAGGGGGGATCATCCACTCCTGCATCTCCGAGCACGTCGGCAAGATCATCTCCGAGCATCTGGTCATGTGATCCACCTGGTCATGTAATCCACCTGGTAATGTGATCCACCTGGTTATGTGATCCACCTGGTCATGTGATCCACCTGGTTATGTGATCCACCTGGTCATGTGATCCACCTGGTCATGTGAGCCGCCTGGTCATGTGAGCCGCCTGGTCATGTGAGCCGCCTGGTCATGTGATCCACCTGGTCATGTGAGCCGCCTGGTCATGTGATCCGCCTGGTAATGTGATCCACCTGGTTATGTGATCCACCTGGTCATGTGATCCACCTGGTTATGTGATCCACCTGGTCATGTGATCCACCTGGTCATGTGAGCCGCCTGGTCATGTGAGCCGCCTGGTCATGTGAGCCGCCTGGTCATGTGATCCACCTGGTCATGTGAGCCGCCTGGTCATGTGATCCGCCTGGTCATGTGATCCGCCTGGTCATGTGATCCGCCTGGTCATGTGATCCGCCTGGTCATGTGATCCGCCTGGTCATGTGATCCGCCTGGTCATGTGATCCGCCTGGTCATGTGATCCGCCTGGTCATGTGATCCACCTGGTCATGTGAGCCGCCTGGTCATGTGAGCCGCCTGGTCATGTGAGCCGCCTGGTCATGTGATCCACCTGGTCATGTGAGCCGCCTGGTCATGTGATCCGCCTGGTCATGTGATCCGCCTGGTCATGTGATCCGCCTGGTCATGTGATCCGCCTGGTCATGTGATCCGCCTGGTCATGTGATCCACCTGGTCATGTGATCCACCTGGTCATGTGATCGAAGCAGCTGATAGAACTGGGTTAAATCATTATTTTGCTCCTAAATATTATTAAATGACTGAAAGGAAACAACAGAAACAGTGATCTGAACTAATTCGAAAGTAGAACTGTTACTTTTGGTTTCGTCCCGATTCCGTTTATGATCTAGTGCCGACCGTGGTGGGATGGGCCGATGGCACAGACTGGTTGCCTCGCTTCTGTCAGTGTGCCCCAGGGCAGCAAAAAGCCAAAGTCCAGAGTGTGTCCCATGTTTGCTCCCATCATCGACCGCACGCACGCACACACGCACACGCGTACACACACGCACACGCACACACAGATACAGATACAGATACAGGTGGAAATAGTAAATCTATTGCATGTCTTTATTACTTCCTCATTTGCATTATTGGAGGTGATTGTAAATCTCTGCTCGTCGCACATACATTCCAGAATGAACAGACTTTAAATCTTTGAGGAGCCCCATGGGAACAGCCCCTCCCCTTTAATACCAGCTCAGATGCTGCTGTGGAATATCTCTGTATGAAACGTGCCTGGACTAGACCGAGGCGGGTCTGGTTTCAGTGTCATTTCTGTCGTTATCGACGCCCTTTTCTCTCTTTGCGGTTCTTAAATTACATCCAAGACTTAATTAGATACAAACAAAACTGGGTTATATTATTTACAAAGAGCATTACACTTTATAAAAGTCACATAAACCATGATAGCCTGGTCTCTCTCTGGTCTCTCTCTCTGGTCTCTCTCTGGTCTCTCTCTGGTCTCTCTCTGGTCTCTCTCTGTCCTCTCTCTCTGGTCTCTCTCTGGTCTCTCTCTGGTCTCTCTCTCTGGTCTCTCTCTGGTCTCTCTCTGGTCTCTCTCTGGTCTCTCTCTGACCTCTCTCTGGCCTCTCTCTCTGGTCTCTCTCTGGTCTCTCTCTCTGGCCTCTCTCTCTGGCCTCTCTCTCTGGTCTCTCTCTCTGACCTCTCTCTGGCCTCTCTCTCTGGTCTCTCTCTCTGGTCTCTCTCTGGCCTCTCTCTCTGGCCTCGCTCTCTGGTCTCTCTCTCTGGTCTCTCTCTCTGGTCTCTCTCTGGTCTCTCTCTGGTCTCTCTCTCTGGTCTCTCTCTCTGGTCTCTCTCTGACCTCTCTCTGGCCTCTCTCTCTGGTCTCTCTCTCTGGTCTCTCTCTCTCTGGTCTCTCTCTCTGGTCTCTCTCTCTGGTCTCTCTCTCTGGACTCTCTCTCTCTCTGGTCTCTCTCTCTGGCCTCGCTCTCTGGTCTCTCTCTGGTCTCTCTCTGGTCTCTCTCTGGTCTCTCTCTCTGGTCTCTCTCTGGTCTCTCTCTGGTCTCTCTCTGGTCTCCCTCTGGTCTCCCTCTGGTCTCTCTCTCTGGACTCTCTCTCTGGTCTCTCTCTCTGGTCTCTCTCTGGTCTCTCTCTGGTCTCTCTCTGGTCTCTCTCTGGTCTCCCTCTGGTCTCCCTCTGGTCTCTCTCTGGTCTCTCTCTGGTCTTTCTCTATTTCGTCTCTCAGGATTTTCCACCCCGTACAATATCCATGCATTTTCTTCCGCTTTATCCGTTGCCGGGTCGCAGAGGCAACAGTCTGAGCAGAGACAGCCTTCCCCCTCCCCAGACACCTCCTGCAGCTCATCTGGGGGATCCGGAGGCGTCCCCAGAGACTCAGTCCTCTGTGTCCTGGGTCTCCTCTTAGTCTCCTCCTGTGGGACCTCCTCAGGGAGGCGTCCTCTCCATGTGGAGGAGCAACGGCTCTACTCCGAGCTCCTCCTGTGTGATTCTGCTTGTATCCGTGATCTGATCCTTAAACCTGTCGTTCCATCGTCAGGTTTCACTGAAGCTAACGTTACTTTTTGTTTCTTTGCAGGAAAATGGACAGTTTTGAGTTTGGAACGGTGAGAATCCACTCATTCTTACTGTAACAATATGAACTTGTGACGTGAAATATGGGCAACAATACTGTTCAGTATCACGATATTTGGCACAAAGTTTATCAAAGTATTGTGATATCTAATTAAATAATATAACATTTCTCTGGTCATTTACATTCACTTGTTACATCCACCAGGGGGCACTTTGTAGAATACTGTCTGTATCGTGATATGTTAGAATCACAGACTGTCTGTATCGTGATATGTTAGAATCACAGACTGTCTGTATCGTGATATGTTAGAATCACAGACTGTCTGTATCGTGATATGTTAGAATCACAGACTGTCTGTATCGTGATATGTTAGAATCACAGACTGTCTGTATCGTGATATGTTAGAATCACAGACTGTCTGTATCGTGATATGTTAGAATCACAGACTGTCTGTATCGTGATATGTTAGAATCACAGACTGTCTGTATCGTGATATGTTAGAGTCACAGACTGTCTGTATCGTGATATGTCAGAATCACAGACTGTCTGTATCGTGATATGTTAGAATCACAGACTGTCTGTATCGTGATATGTTAGAGTCACAGACTGTCTGTATCGTGATATGTCAGAATCACAGACTGTCTGTATCGTGATATGTTAGAATCACAGACTGTCTGTATCGTGATGTTAGAATCACAGACTGTCTGTATCGTGATATGTCAGAATCACAGACTGTCTGTATCGTGATATGTTAGAATCACAGACTGTCTGTATCGTGATATGTTAGAATCACAGACTGTCTGTATCGTGATGTTAGAATCACAGACTGTCTGTATCGTGATATGTCAGAATCACAGACTGTCTGTATCGTGATATGTTAGAATCACAGACTGTCTGTATCGTGATATGTCAGAATCACAGACTGTCTGTATCGTGATATGTCAGAATCACAGACTGTCTGTATCGTGATATGTCAGAATCACAGACTGTCTGTATCGTGATATGTTAGAATCACAGACTGTCTGTATCGTGATATGTCAGAATCACAGACTGTCTGTATCGTGATATGTTAGAATCACAGACTGTCTGTATCGTGATATGTTAGAATCACAAACTGTCTGTATCGTGATATGTTAGAATCACAGACTGTCTGTATCGTGATATGTTAGAATCACAGACTGTCTGTATCGTGATATGTTAGAATCACAGACTGTCTGTATCGTGATATGTTAGAGTCACAGACTGTCTGTATCGTGATATGTTAGAATCACAGACTGTCTGTATCGTGATATGTTAGAATCACAGACTGTCTGTATCGTGATATGTTAGAATCACAGACTGTCTGTATCGTGATATGTTAGTGTCACAGACTGTCTGTATCGTGATATGTTAGAATCACAGACTGTCTGTATCGTGATATGTCAGAATCACAGACTGTCTGTATCGTGATATGTTAGAATCACAGACTGTCTGTATCGTGATATGTTAGAATCACAGACTGTCTGTATCGTGATATGTTAGAGTCACAGACTGTCTGTATCGTGATATGTTAGAATCACAGACTGTCTGTATCGTGATATGTTAGAATCACAGACTGTCTGTATCGTGATATGTTAGAATCACAGACTGTCTGTATCGTGATATGTTAGAATCACAGACTGTCTGTATCGTGATATGTTAGAATCACAGACTGTCTGTATCGTGATATGTTAGAGTCACAGACTGTCTGTATCGTGATATGTCAGAATCACAGACTGTCTGTATCGTGATATGTTAGAATCACAGACTGTCTGTATCGTGATGTTAGAATCACAGACTGTCTGTATCGTGATATGTCAGAATCACAGACTGTCTGTATCGTGATATGTTAGAATCACAGACTGTCTGTATCGTGATATGTCAGAATCACAGACTGTCTGTATCGTGATATGTCAGAATCACAGACTGTCTGTATCGTGATATGTCAGAATCACAGACTGTCTGTATCGTGATATGTTAGAATCACAGACTGTCTGTATCGTGATATGTCAGAATCACAGACTGTCTGTATCGTGATATGTTAGAATCACAGACTGTCTGTATCGTGATATGTTAGAATCACAAACTGTCTGTATCGTGATATGTTAGAATCACAGACTGTCTGTATCGTGATATGTTAGAATCACAGACTGTCTGTATCGTGATATGTTAGAATCACAGACTGTCTGTATCGTGATATGTTAGAGTCACAGACTGTCTGTATCGTGATATGTTAGAATCACAGACTGTCTGTATCGTGATATGTTAGAATTACAGACTGTCTGTATCGTGATATGTTAGAATCACAGACTGTCTGTATCGTGATATGTTAGAATCACAGACTGTCTGTATCGTGATATGTTAGAATCACAGACTGTCTGTATCGTGATATGTCAGAATCACAGACTGTCTGTATCGTGATATGTTAGAATCACAGACTGTCTGTATCGTGATATGTTAGAATCACAGACTGTCTGTATCGTGATATGTTAGAGTCACAGACTGTCTGTATCGTGATATGTTAGAATCACAGACTGTCTGTATCGTGATATGTTAGAATCACAGACTGTCTGTATCGTGATATGTTAGAATCACAGACTGTCTGTATCGTGATATGTTAGAATCACAGACTGTCTGTATCGTGATATGTTAGAATCACAGACTGTCTGTATCGTGTCTGTATCGTGATATGTCAGAATCACAGACTGTCTGTATCGTGATATGTCAGAATCACAGACTGTCTGTATCGTGTCATATGTTAGAATCACAGACTGTCTGTATCGTGATATGTTAGAATCACAGACTGTCTGTATCGTGATATGTTAGAATCACAGACTGTCTGTATCGTGATATGTCAGAATCACAGACTGTCTGTATCGTGATATGTTAGAATCACAGACTGTCTGTATCGTGATATGTTAGAATCACAGACTGTCTGTATCGTGATATGTTAGAATCACAGACTGTCTGTATCGTGATATGTTCAGAATCACAGACTGTCTGTATCGTGATATGTTAGAATCACAGACTGTCTGTATCGTGATATGTTAGAATCACAGACTGTCTGTATCGTGATATGTTAGAATCACAGACTGTCTGTATCGTGATATGTTAGAATCACAGACTGTCTGTATCGTGATATGTCAGAATCACAGACTGTCTGTATCGTGATATGTCAGAATCACAGACTGTCTGTATCGTGATATGTTAGAATCACAGACTGTCTGTATCGTGATATGTTAGAATCACAGACTGTCTGTATCGTGATATGTTAGAATCACAGACTGTCTGTATCGTGATATGTCAGAATCACAGACTGTCTGTATCGTGATATGTCAGAATCACAGACTGTCTGTATCGTGATATGTCAGAATCACAGACTGTCTGTATTGTGATATGTTAGAATCACAGACTGTCTGTATCGTGATATGTTAGAATCACAGACTGTCTGTATCGTGATATGTCAGAATCACAGACTGTCTGTATCGTGATATGTCAGAATCACAGACTGTCTGTATCGTGATATGTTAGAATCACAGACTGTCTGTATCGTGATATGTCAGAATCACAGACTGTCTGTATCGTGATATGTCAGAATCACAGACTGTCTGTATCGTGATATGTCAGAATCACAGACTGTCTGTATTGTGATATGTCAGAATCACAGACTGTCTGTATCGTGATATGTCAGAATCACAGACTGTCTGTATCGTGATATGTTAGAATCACAGACTGTCTGTATCGTGATATGTCAGAATCACAGACTGTCTGTATCGTGATATGTTAGAATCACAGACTGTCTGTATCGTGATATGTTAGAATCACAGACTGTCTGTATCGTGATCACAGTTCTATAGAATCATCATGTTTGACACTTCCCACCTCGACTGTCTCATGTTGTTTATCTGTTGTGTGTCGTGCCTTGTGTGTGTGTATTGTGTTGTGTGTGTCGTGCCTCATGTGTCTGTGTTGTGTGTGTGTGTCGTGCCTCATGTGTGTGTGTGTTGTGTGTGTGTGTTGTGTTGTGTCGTGCCTCATGTGTGTGTGTGTCGTGCCTCATGTGTGTGTGTGTGTTGTGTTGTGTATCGTGCCTCGTGTGTGTGTGTTGTGTGTGTTGTGTGTCGTGCCTCGTGTGTGTGTGTGTGTTGTGTTGTGTATCGTGCCTCATGTGTGTGTGTGTGTTGTGTTGTGTGTCGTGCCTCATGTGTGTGTGTGTCGTGCCTCATGTGTGTGTTGTGTTGTGTGTCGTGCCTCATGTGTGTGTGTGTTGTGTTGTGTGTCGTGCCTCATGTGTGTGTGTGTGTGTTGCAGGTGGAGAGGGAGGAGGTGGAGGCTCTTCTTCCTAAAGGAGCCACAGAACTGACCAAACAACAGATGAGATACTTACTGCAGGTGAAGGACATTTACACATGATAAACCACAGCAAGAGAGACACTCCTTAGTCTGCTTTTATGTTTAAACCTGGGTTATTGAATACATGAATGAGTATGTTTTATCTGTATAGCACACAGACTGAGGTCACAGTTTTATATGAAGGACTTTCTTATTTTATTTCTGTATTAGTTTGCAATAGTTTCTCTGAGAATAGGGTTTTCCACTGATACACTAGTTCTATTTCAGTCCTCTGTCTTTTACATATTGAGCCTGTGAGAGCCACTGTAGCTAAGCAGGACAGGGCCTGGTTAGTAATGTGATGGGAGACCTGTGTTGTGTTTGTGTCAGACTCGTCTCACGGCCGATAAGAGCATGCGTCTGCTGCTGTCCACCTTCAGCAGTCTGAGAGAGGAGCTGCTGCACATGTCTGAGGACCTGCGGGTGAGAGACCAGGACCAGGACCAGAACCAGGACCAGGACTGAGACCAGGACTGAGACCAGGACCAGGACTGAGACTGAGACCAGGACTGAGACTAGAGCATGCGTCTGCTGCTGTCCAGCTTCAGCAGTCTGAGAGAGGAGCTGCTGCACATGTCTGAGGACCTGCGGGTGAGAGACCAGGACCAGGACCAGGACCAGGACTGAGACCAGGACTGAGACCAGGACCAGGACTGAGACTGAGACCAGGACTGAGACTAGAGCATGCGTCTGCTGCTGTCCACCTTCAGCAGTCTGAGAGAGGAGCTGCTGAACATGTCTGAGGACCTGCGGGTGAGAGACCAGGACCAGGACCAGGACCAGGACCAGGACTGAGACCAGGACTGAGACTGAGACCAGGACTGAGAGTGGGACCGGGGCTGAAATCAGGACGGAACTTTAACGAAGGAACTCTACTCCAAACGATGACCAGAGAGAGAGAGACCAGAGAGAGAGAGACCAGAGAGAGAGAGACCAGAGAGAGAGACACCAGAGAGAGAGAGACACCAGAGAGAGAGAGACCAGAGAGAGAGACACCAGAGAGAGAGACACCAGAGAGAGAGACACCAGAGAGAGAGACACCAGAGAGAGAGACCAGAGAGAGAGAGAGAGACCAGAGAGAGAGAGACCAGAGAGAGAGACACCAGAGAGAGAGAGACCAGAGAGAGAGAGACCAGAGAGAGAGACACCAGAGAGAGAGACACCAGAGAGAGAGACACCAGAGAGAGAGAGAGACCAGAGAGAGAGACCAGAGAGAGAGACCAGAGAGTGAGACCAGAGAGTGAGACCAGAGAGTGAGACCAGAGAGTGAGACCAGAGAGTGAGACCAGAGAGTGAGACCAGAGAGTGAGACCAGAGAGTGAGACCAGAGAGTGAGACCAGAGAGTGAGACCAGAGAGTGAGACCAGAGAGTGAGACCAGAGAGTGAGACCAGAGAGTGAGACCAGAGAGAGAGACCAGCGAAATTGTACGCAAACCCATGAATTACAATAATAAAGTCAATGTTGTATGTAAAGAATACCAGTGTGTAACCAGAGCGTTGTGTAATGTTGTGTTGTTGTATGTTGTGTGTTGTTGTGTAGCGTCTTGAGGCAGATAAGGAGACTCTGGAGAGAGACCTGTCCTTCAAAGCAGATCAGGCCAAACAGTACGACAGTCTGCTGGAGGATATCCGAGAGAACAACCGACAACTGCAGGTGAAGGACACACACACACACACTCTCTACACTACACACACTCTCTACACTACACACACACTCACAACACTACACACACTATCTACACTACACACACACACTCTCTACACTACACACACACACACACTCACAACACTACACACACGCTCACAACACTACACACACTATCTACACTACACACACACACACACACTCACAACACTATCTACACTACACACACACACACACACAACACTACACACACTATCTACACTACACACACACTCTCTCTACACTACACACTCACAACACTACACACACTATCTACACTACACACACACACTCTCTACACTACACACTCACAGTCACAACACTACACACACTATCTACACTACACACACACTCTCTCTACACTACACACTCACAACACTACACACACTATCTACACTACACACACACACACACTCACAACACTACATACACTATCTACACACACACACACACACACACATGTGTGATGTCACCTCAAGTGAAACAATCTGATCTGAGCTCCTCTGTCTGTGAGCCCTCCCCCTCCCTGTTGTGTTGTGACGTTGTGTTGTGATGTTGTGTTGTTGTGATGTTGTGTTGACATGTTGTGACGTTGTGTTGTTGTGTTGCAGTCGTCCCTGAAGGAGGCGGTCTCGTCACAGCGCTCTCTGGAGGCTCAGCTCATGAGCAGCAAAAACAATGATTCAAGTCGAGAATACACAGTAAAGGAACTGGACGGACGTCTGCGAGCGCTGCAGAAGGAGAACGACACGCTGAGAGCAAAGGTACAGGTACACAGGTACACACACAGGTACACACACGCTGCAGAAGGAGAACGACACGCTGAGAGCAAAGGTACAGGTACACAGGTACACACACAGGTACACACACGCTGCAGAAGGAGAATGACATGCTGAGAGCAAAGGTACAGGTACACAGGTACACACACAGGAACACACACGCTGCAGAAGGAGAATGACATGCTGAGAGCAAAGGTACAGGTACACAGGTACACACATGCTGCAGAAGGAGAATGACATGCTGAGAGCAAAGGTACAGGTACACAGGTACACACACAGGTACACACACGCTGCAGAAGGAGAACGACACGCTGAGAGCAAAGGTACAGGTACACAGGTACACACACAGGTACACACACGCTGCAGAAGGAGAACGACACGCTGAGAGCAAAGGTACAGGTACACAGGTACACACACAGGTACACACACGCTGCAGAAGGAGAATGACATGCTGAGAGCAAAGGTACAGGTACACAGGTACACACACAGGTACACACACGCTGCAGAAGGAGAATGACATGCTGAGAGCAAAGGTACAGGTACACAGGTACACACACAGGTACACACACGCTGCAAGGTACGACACAGGTACACACACATGACATGCTGCAGAGGAGAGCATGCTGAGGCAAAGGTACAGGTACACAGGTACACACACAGGTACACACACGCTGCAGAAGGAGAACGACATGCTGAGAGCAAAGGTACAGGCACACAGGTACACACACAGGTACAGGCACACAGGTACACACACGCTGCAGAAGGAGAACGACACGCTGAGAGCAAAGGTACAGGCACACAGGTACACACACAGGTACACACACGCTGCAGAAGGAGAACGACATGCTGAGAGCAAAGGTACAGGCACACAGGTACACACACAGGTACAGGCACACAGGTACACACACGCTGCAGAAGGAGAACGACACGCTGAGAGCAAAGGTACAGGTACACAGGTACACACACAGGTACACACACGCTGCAGAAGGAGAATGACATGCTGAGAGCAAAGGTACAGGTACACAGGTACACACACAGGTACACACACGCTGCAGAAGGAGAATGACATGCTGAGAGCAAAGGTACAGGTACACAGGTACACACACAGGTACACACACGCTGCAGAAGGAGAACGACATGCTGAGAGCAAAGGTACAGGCACACAGGTACACACACAGGTACAGGCACACAGGTACACACACGCTGCAGAAGGAGAACGACACGCTGAGAGCAAAGGTACAGGCACACAGGTACACACACAGGTACACACACGCTGCAGAAGGAGAACGACATGCTGAGAGCAAAGGTACAGGCACACAGGTACACACACAGGTACAGGCACACAGGTACACACACGCTGCAGAAGGAGAACGACATGCTGAGAGCAAAGGTACAGGCACACAGGTACACACACAGGTACACACACAGGTACACACACGCTGCAGAAGGAGAACGACATGCTGAGAGCAAAGGTACAGGCACACAGGTACACACACAGGTACACACACGCTGCAGAAGGAGAACGACATGCTGCGAGCAAAGGTACAGGCACACAGGTACACACACGCTGCAGAAGGAGAACGACATGCTGAGAGCAAAGGTACAGGCACACAGGTACACACACAGGTACACACACGCTGCAGAAGGAGAACGACATGCTGAGAGCAAAGGTACAGGCACACAGGTACACACACAGGCACACAGGTACACACACGCTGCAGAAGGAGAACGACATGCTGAGAGCAAAGGTACAGGCACACAGGTACACACACAGGTACACACACGCTGCAGAAGGAGAACGACACGCTGAGAGCAAAGGTACAGGCACACAGGTACACACACGCTGCAGAAGGAGAACGACATGCTGAGAGCCAAGGTACAGGCACACAGGTACACACACAGGTACAGGCACACAGGTACACACACGCTGCAGAAGGAGAACGACATGCTGAGAGCAAAGGTACAGGCACACAGGTACACACACAGGTACACACACGCTGCAGAAGGAGAACGACATGCTGAGAGCAAAGGTACAGGCACACAGGTACACACACGCTGCAGAAGGAGAACGACATGCTGCGAGCAAAGGTACAGGCACACAGGTACACACACAGGTACACACACAGGTACAGAAGGAGAACGACATGCTGAGAGCAAAGGTACAGGCACACAGGTACACGCACGCTGCAGAAGGAGAACGACATGCTGAGAGCAAAGGTACAGGCACACAGGTACACACACAGGTACAGGCACACAGGTACACACACGCTGCAGAAGGAGAAGGACATGCTGAGAGCAAAGGTACAGGCACACAGGTACACACACAGGTACACACACGCTGACGAAGGAGAACGACATGCTGCGAGCAAAGGTACAGGCACACAGGTACACACACAGGTACACACACAGGTACAGAAGGAGAACGACATGTTGAGAGCAAAGGTACAGGCACACAGGTACACACACAGGTACACACACGCTGCAGAAGGAGAACGACATGCTGAGAGCAAAGGTACAGGCACACAGGTACACACACAGGTACACACACGCTGCAGAAGGAGAACGACATGCTGAGAGCAAAGGTACAGGCACACGGAGGACACACACAGGTACACACACGCTGCTGCAGAAGGAGAACGACATGCTGAGAGCAAAGGTACAGGCACACAGGTACACGCACGCTGCAGAAGGAGAACGACATGCTGAGAGCAAAGGTACAGGCACACAGGTACACACACGCTGCAGGAGAACGACATGCTGAGAGCAAAGGTACAGGCACACAGGTACACACACGCTGCAGAAGGAGAACGACATGCTGAGAGCAAAGGTACAGGCACACAGGTACACACACGCTGCAGAAGGAGAACGACATGCTGAGAGCAAAGGTACAGGCACACAGGTACACACACGCTGCAGAAGGAGAACGACATGCTGAGAGCAAAGGTACAGGCACACAGGTACACACACGCTGCAGAAGGAGAACGACATGCTGAGAGCAAAGGTACAGGCACACAGGTACACACACGCTGCAGAAGGAGAACGACATGCTGAGAGCAAAGGTACAGGCACACAGGTACACACACGCTGCAGAAGGAGAACGACATGCTGAGAGCAAAGGTACAGGCACACAGGTACACACACGCTGCAGAAGGAGAACGACATGCTGAGAGCAAAGGTACAGGCACACAGGTACACACACGCTGCAGAAGGAGAACGACATGCTGACAGAGCAAGGTACAGGCACACAGGTACACACACGCTGCAGAAGGAGAACGACATGCTGAGAGCAAAGGTACAGGCACACAGGTACACACACAGCACACCACTGCAGAAGGAGAACGACATGCTGAGAGCAAAGGTACAGGCACACAGGTACACCACGCTGCAGGAGAACGACATGCTGAGAGCAAAGGTACAGGCACACAGGTACACACACGCTGCAGGAGAACGACATGCTGAGAGCAAAGGTACAGGCACACAGGTACACACACGCTGCAGAAGGAGAACGACATGCTGAGAGCAAAGGTACAGGCACACAGGTACACACACGCTGCAGAAGGAGAACGACATGCTGAGAGCAAAGGTACAGGCACACAGGTACACACACAGGTACACACACGCTGCAGAAGGAGAACGACATGCTGAGAGCAAAGGTACAGGCACACAGGTACACACACGCTGCAGAAGGAGAACGACATGCTGAGAGCAAAGGTACAGGCACACAGGTACACACACGCTGCAGAAGGAGAACGACATGCTGAGAGCAAAGGTACAGGCACACAGGTACACACACAGGTACACACACGCTGCAGAAGGAGAACGACATGCTGAGAGCAAAGGTACAGGCACACAGGTACACACACGCTGCAGAAGGAGAACAACATGCTGAGAGCAAAGGTACAGGCACACAGGTACACGCACGCTGCAGAAGGAGAACGACATGCTGAGAGCAAAGGTACAGGCACACAGGTACACGCACGCTGCAGAAGGAGAACGACATGCTGAGAGCAAAGGTACAGGCACACAGGTACACACACGCTGCAGAAGGAGAACGACATGCTGAGAGCAAAGGTACAGGCACACAGGTACACACACGCTGCAGAAGGAGAATGACATGCTTAGAGCAAAGGTACAGGCACACAGGTACACACACGCTGCAGAAGGAGAACGACATGCTGAGAGCAAAGGTACAGGCACACAGGTACACGCACGCTGCAGAAGGAGAACGACATGCTGAGAGCAAAGGTACAGGCACACAGGTACACACACGCTGCAGAAGGAGAACGACATGCTGAGAGCAAAGGTACAGGCACACAGGTACACACACGCTGCAGAAGGAGAACGACATGCTGAGAGCAAAGGTACAGGCACACAGGTACACACACGCTGCAGAAGGAGAACGACATGCTGAGAGCAAAGGTACAGGCACACAGGTACACACACGCTGCAGAAGGAGAACGACATGCTGAGAGCAAAGGTACAGGCACACAGGTACACACACGCTGCAGAAGGAGAATGACATGCTGAGAGCAAAGGTACAGGCACACAGGTACACACACGCTGCAGAAGGAGAACGACATGCTGAGAGCAAAGGTACAGGCACACAGGTACACACACAGGTACACACACACTGCAGAAGGAGAACGACATGCTGAGAGCAAAGGTACAGGCACACAGGTACACGCACGCTGCAGGAGAACGACATGCTGAGAGCAAAGGTACAGGCACACAGGTACACACACGCTGCAGGAGAACGACATGCTGAGAGCAAAGGTACAGGCACACAGGTACACACACGCTGCAGAAGGAGAACGACATGCTGAGAGCAAAGGTACAGGCACACAGGTACACACACGCTGCAGAAGGAGAACGACATGCTGAGAGCAAAGGTACAGGCACACAGGTACACACACAGGTACACACACGCTGCAGAAGGAGAACGACATGCTGAGAGCAAAGGTACAGGCACACAGGTACACACACGCTGCAGAAGGAGAACGACATGCTGAGAGCAAAGGTACAGGCACACAGGTACACACACGCTGCAGAAGGAGAACGACATGCTGAGAGCAAAGGTACAGGCACACAGGTACACACACAGGTACACACACGCTGCAGAAGGAGAACGACATGCTGAGAGCAAAGGTACAGGCACACAGGTACACACACGCTGCAGAAGGAGAACAACATGCTGAGAGCAAAGGTACAGGCACACAGGTACACGCACGCTGCAGAAGGAGAACGACATGCTGAGAGCAAAGGTACAGGCACACAGGTACACGCACGCTGCAGAAGGAGAACGACATGCTGAGAGCAAAGGTACAGGCACACAGGTACACACACGCTGCAGAAGGAGAACGACATGCTGAGAGCAAAGGTACAGGCACACAGGTACACACACGCTGCAGAAGGAGAAACGACATGCTGAGAGCAAAGGTACAGGCACACAGGTACACACACGCTGCAGAAGGAGAATGACATGCTGAGAGCAAAGGTACAGGCACACAGGTAAAGGCACACAGGTACACACACGCTGCAGAAGGAGAACGACATGCTGAGAGCAAAGGTACAGGCACACAGGTACACACACGCTGCAGAAGGAGAATGACATGCTGAGAGCAAAGGTACAGGCACACAGGTACACACACAGGTACACACACAGGTACAGAAGGAGAACGACATGTTGAGAGCAAAGGTACAGGCACACAGGTACACACACAGGTACACACACGCTGCAGAAGGAGAACGACATGCTGAGAGCAAAGGTACAGGAACACAGGTACACACACAGGTACACACACGCTGCAGAAGGAGAACGACATGCTGAGAGCAAAGGTA
Source organism: Knipowitschia caucasica (assembly GCA_964034765.1). Taxonomy (NCBI): domain Eukaryota; kingdom Metazoa; phylum Chordata; class Actinopteri; order Gobiiformes; family Gobiidae; genus Knipowitschia; species Knipowitschia caucasica. The sequence goes on along the minus strand of OZ035833.1, from coordinate 40,371,859 downwards.
CAGGCACACAGGTACACACACAGGTACACACACGCTGCAGAAGGAGAACGACATGCTGAGAGCAAAGGTACAGGCACACAGGTACACACACGCTGCAGAAGGAGAACGACATGCTGAGAGCAAAGGTACAGGTACACACACAGGTACACACACGCTGCAGAAGGAGAACGACATGCTGAGAGCAAAGGTACAGGCACACAGGTACACGCACGCTGCAGAAGGAGAACGACATGCTGAGAGCAAAGGTACAGGCACACAGGTACACACACGCTGCAGAAGGAGAATGACATGCTTAGAGCAAAGGTACAGGCACACAGGTACACACACGCTGCAGAAGGAGAACGACATGCTGAGAGCAAAGGTACAGGCACACAGGTACACGCACGCTGCAGAAGGAGAACGACATGCTGAGAGCAAAGGTACAGGCACACAGGTACACACACGCTGCAGAAGGAGAACGACATGCTGAGAGCAAAGGTACAGGCACACAGGTACACACACGCTGCAGAAGGAGAACGACATGCTGAGAGCAAAGGTACAGGCACACAGGTACACACACGCTGCAGAAGGAGAACGACATGCTGAGAGCAAAGGTACAGGCACACAGGTACACACACGCTGCAGAAGGAGAACGACATGCTGAGAGCAAAGGTACAGGCACACAGGTACACACACGCTGCAGAAGGAGAACGACATGCTGAGAGCAAAGGTACAGGCACACAGGTACACACACGCTGCAGAAGGAGAACGACATGCTGAGAGCAAAGGTACAGGCACACAGGTACACACACGCTGCAGAAGGAGAACGACATGCTGAGAGCAAAGGTACAGGCACACAGGTACACACACGCTGCAGAAGGAGAACGACATGCTGAGAGCAAAGGTACAGGCACACACACAGGTACACACACACTGCAGAAGGAGAACGACATGCTGAGAGCAAAGGTACAGGCACACAGGTACACGCACGCTGCAGGAGAACGACATGCTGAGAGCAAAGGTACAGGCACACAGGTACACACACGCTGCAGGAGAACGACATGCTGAGAGCAAAGGTACAGGCACACAGGTACACACACGCTGCAGAAGGAGAACGACATGCTGAGAGCAAAGGTACAGGCACACAGGTACACACACGCTGCAGAAGGAGAACGACATGCTGAGAGCAAAGGTACAGGCACACAGGTACACACACAGGTACACACACGCTGCAGAAGGAGAACGACATGCTGAGAGCAAAGGTACAGGCACACAGGTACACACACGCTGCAGAAGGAGAACGACATGCTGAGAGCAAAGGTACAGGCACACAGGTACACACACGCTGCAGAAGGAGAACGACATGCTGAGAGCAAAGGTACAGGCACACAGGTACACACACGCTGCAGAAGGAGAACGACATGCTGAGAGCAAAGGTACAGGCACACAGGTACACACACAGGTACACACACGCTGCAGAAGGAGAACGACATGCTGAGAGCAAAGGTACAGGCACACAGGTACACACACAGGTACACGCACGCTGCAGAAGGAGAACGACATGCTGAGAGAAAAGGTACAGGCACACAGGTACACGCACGCTGCAGAAGGAGAACGACATGCTGAGAGCAAAGGTACAGGCACACAGGTACACACACGCTGCAGAAGGAGAACGACATGCTGAGAGCAAAGGTACAGGCACACAGGTACACACACGCTGCAGAAGGAGAATGACATGCTGAGAGCAAAGGTACAGGCACACAGGTACAGGCACACAGGTACACACACGCTGCAGAAGGAGAACGACATGCTGAGAGCAAAGGTACAGGCACACAGGTACACACACGCTGCAGAAGGAGAATGACATGCTGAGAGCAAAGGTACAGGCACACAGGTACACACACGCTGCAGAAGGAGAACGACATGCTGAGAGCAAAGGTACTACACACACGCTTCAGGAGAACGACATGCTGAGAGCAAAGGTACAGGCACACAGGTACACACACGCTGCAGGAGAACGACATGCTGAGAGCAAAGGTACAGGCACACAGGTACACACACACTGCAGAAGGAGAATGACATGCTGAGAGCAAAGGTACAGGCACACAGGTACACACACGCTGCAGAAGGAGAACGACATGCTGAGAGCAAAGGTACAGGCACACAGGTACACACACACTGCAGAAGGAGAACAACATGCTGAGAGCAAAGGTACAGGCACACAGGTACACACACGCTGCAGAAGGAGAATGACATGCTGAGAGCAAAGGTACAGGCACACAGGTACACACACGCTGCAGAAGGAGAACGACATGCTGAGAGCAAAGGTACAGGCACACAGGTACACACACGCTGCAGAAGGAGAACGACATGCTGAGAGCAAAGGTACAGGCACACAGGTACACACACGCTGCAGGAGAACGACATGCTGAGAGCAAAGGTACAGGCACACAGGTACACACACGCTGCAGAAGGAGAATGACATGCTGAGAGCAAAGGTACAGGCACACAGGTACACACACAGGTACACACACGCTGCAGAAGGAGAACGACATGCTGAGAGCAAAGGTACAGGCACACAGGTACACACACACTGCAGAAGGAGAACAACATGCTGAGAGCAAAGGTACAGGCACACAGGTACACACACGCTGCAGAAGGAGAACGACATGCTGAGAGCAAAGGTACAGGCACACAGGTACACACACGCTGCAGAAGGAGAACGACATGCTGAGAGCAAAGGTACAGGCACACAGGTACACACACAGGTACACACACACTGCAGAAGGAGAACAACATGCTGAGAGCAAAGGTACAGGCACACAGGTACACACACGCTGCAGAAGGAGAACGACATGCTGAGAGCAAAGGTACAGGTACACACACAGGTACACACACGCTGCAGAAGGAGAACGACATGCTGAGAGCAAAGGTACAGGCACACAGGTACATACACAGGTACACACACGCTGCAGAAGGAAAACGACATGCTGAGAGCAAAGGTACAGGCACACAGGTACACACACGCTGCAGAAGGAGAACGACATGCTGAGAGCAAAGGTACAGGCACACAGGTACACACACACTGCAGAAGGAGAACAACATGCTGAGAGCAAAGGTACAGGCACACAGGTACACACACACTGCAGAAGGAGAACGACATGCTGAGAGCAAAGGTACAGGCACACAGGTACACACACAGGTACACACACGCTGCAGGAGAACGACATGCTGAGAGCAAAGGTACAGGCACACAGGTACACACACGCTGCAGAAGGAGAATGACATGCTGAGAGCAAAGGTACAGGCACACAGGTACACACACGCTGCAGGAGAACGACATGCTGAGAGCAAAGGTACAGGCACACAGGTACACACACAGGTACACACACTGCAGAAGGAGAACCTCATGCTGATAGCAAAGGTACAGGCACACCAGAGGTACACACACGCTGCAGAAGGAGAACGACATGCTGAGAGCAAAGTACACACACACTGCAGAAGGAGAACAACATGCTGAGAGCAAAGGTACAGGCACACAGGTACACACACGCTGCAGAAGGAGAACGACATGCTGAGAGCAAAGGTACAGGCACACAGGTACACACACGCTGCAGAAGGAGAACGACATGCTGAGAGCAAAGGTACAGGCACACAGGTACATACACGCTGCAGAAGGAGAACGACATGCTGAGAGCAAAGGTGCTGAGAGCAAAGGTACAGGCACACAGGTACACACACGCTGCAGAAGGAGAACGACATGCTGAGAGCAAAGGTACAGGTACAGGCACACAGGTACAGAAGAACGACATGCATGAGAGCAAAGGTACAGGCACACAGGTACACACACGCTGCAGAAGGAGAACGACATGCTGAGAGCAAAGGTACAGGCACACAGGTACACACACGCTGCAGAAGGAGAACGACATGCTGAGAGCAAACGGTACAGGCACACAGGTACACACACGCTGCAGAAGGAGAACGACATGCTGAGAGCAAAGGTACAGGCACACAGGTACACACACGCTGCAGAAGGAGAACGACATGCTGAGAGCAAAGGTACAGGCACACAGGTACACACACGCTGCAGAAGAGAACGACATGCTGAGAGCAAAGGTACAGGCACACAGGTACACACACGCTGCAGAAGGAGAACGACATGCTGAGAGCAAAGGTACAGGCACACAGGTACACACACGCTGCAGAAGGAGAACGACATGCTGAGAGCAAAGGTACAGGCACACAGGTACACACACGCTGCAGAAGGAGAACGACATGCTGAGAGCAAAGGTACAGGCACACAGGTACACGCACGCTGCAGAAGGAGAACGACATGCTGAGAGCAAAGGTACAGGCACACAGGTACACGCACGCTGCAGAAGGAGAACGACATGCTGAGAGCAAAGGTACAGGCACACAGGTACACACACGCTGCAGAAGGAGAACGACATGCTGAGAGCAAAGGTACAGGCACACAGGTACACACACGCTGCAGAAGGAGAACGACATGCTGAGAGCAAAGGTACAGGCACACAGGTACACACACGCTGCAGAAGGAGAACGACATGCTGAGAGCAAAGGTAGCACCAGGTACAGCACACAGGTACACACACGCTGCAGAAGGAGAACGACATGCTGAGAGCAAAGGTACAGGCACACAGGTACACACACGCTGCAGAAGGAGAATGACATGCTGAGAGCAAAGGTACAGGCACACAGGTACACACACGCTGCAGAAGGAGAACGACATGCTGAGAGCAAAGGTACAGGCACACAGGTACACACACGCTGCAGAAGGAGAACGACATGCTGAGAGCAAAGGTACAGGCACACAGGTACACACACGCTGCGAAGCAAAGGAGAACGACATGCTGAGAGCAAAGGTAACAGGCACACAGGTACACACACACTGCAGAAGGAGAATGACATGCTGAGAGCAAAGGTACAGGCACACAGGTACACACACGCTGCAGAAGGAGAACGACATGCTGAGAGCAAAGGTACAGGCACACAGGTACACACACACTGCAGAAGGAGAACAACATGCTGAGAGCAAAGGTACAGGCACACAGGTACACACACGCTGCAGAAGGAGAACGACATGCTGAGAGCAAAGGTACAGGCACACAGGTACACACACGCTGCAGAAGGAGAACGACATGCTGAGAGCAAAGGTACAGGCACACAGGTACACACACGCTGCAGGGAGAACGACATGCTGAGAGCAAAGGTACAGGCACACAGGTACACACACGCTGCAGAAGGAGAATGACATGCTGAGAGCAAAGGTACAGGCACACAGGTACACACACAGGTACACACACGCTGCAGAAGGAGAACGACATGCTGAGAGCAAAGGTACAGGCACACAGGTACACACACACTGCAGAAGGAGAACAACATGCTGAGAGCAAAGGTACAGGCACACAGGTACACACACGCTGCAGAAGGAGAACGACATGCTGAGAGCAAAGGTACAGGCACACAGGTACACACACGCTGCAGAAGGAGAACGACATGCTGAGAGCAAAGGTACAGGACACACAGGTACACACACACTGCAGAAGGAGAACAACATGCTGAGAGCAAAGGTACAGGCACACAGGTACACACACGCTGCAGAAGGAGAACGACATGCTGAGAGCAAAGGTACAGGTACACACAGGTACACACACACGCTGCAGAAGGAGAACGACATGCTGAGAGCAAAGGTACAGGCACACAGGTACATACACAGTACACACACGCTGCAGAAGGAAAACGACATGCTGAGAGCAAAGGTACAGGCACACAGGTACACACACACTGCAGAAGGAGAACAACATGCTGAGAGCAAAGGTACAGGCACACAGGTACACACACACTGCAGAAGGAGAAACGACATGCTGAGAGCAAAGGTACAGGCACACAGGTACACACACGCTGCAGAAGGAGAACGACATGCTGAGAGCAAAGGTACAGGCACACAGGTACACACACGCTGCAGAAGGAGAACGACATGCTGAGAGCAAAGGTACAGGCACACAGGTACACACACGCTGCAGAAGGAGAACGACATGCTGAGAGCAAAGGTACAGGCACACAGGTACACACACAGCTGCACAAGGAGAACGACATGCTGAGAGCAAAGGTACAGGCACACAGGTACACACACAGTTCTGCAGAAGGAGAACGACATGCTGAGAGCAAAGGTACAGGCACACAGGTACACACACTCTGCAGAAGGAGAACAACATGCTGAGAGCAAAGGTACAGGCACACAGGTACACACACGCTGCAGAAGGAGAACGACATGCTGAGAGCAAAGGTACAGGCACACAGGTACACACACGCTGCAGAAGGAGAACGACATGCTGAGAGCAAAGGTACAGGCACACAGGTACATACACAGGTACACACACACTGCAGAAGAACGACATGCACTCAGACAGGTCCTAGTCCAAGACAGGTCCTAGTCCAGGATCCACTCAGACAGGTCCTAGTCCAGGATCCACTCAGACAGGTCCTAGTCCAGGATCCACTCAGACAGGTCCTAGTCCAGGATCCACTCAGACAGGTCCTAGTCAAGGATCCACTCAGACAGGTCCTAGTCCAGGATCCACTCAGACAGGTCCTAGTCCACTCCTGCTTGTCCCTGAGATGCAAATGTAATCCAATGTGGTTTTTATACTGCACCTGTGTTGTGTGTGTGTGTTTGTGTGTGTGTGTCTGTGTGAGTGTATGTTTGTGTGTGGTGTGTGTGTGTGTATGTTTGTGTGTGTTGTTGTGTGTGTGTATGTGTGGTGTGTGTGTATATGTGTTGTTGTGTGTGTGTGTCTGTGTGTGTGTGTGTAATGTGTTGTGTGTGTGTGTGTCTGTGTGTGTGAGTGTAATATGTGTTGTGTGTGTATATGTTTTGGGTGTGTGTGTGTGGTGATGTGTGTTGTGTGTGTGTGGTGTGTGTATATGTGTTGTGTGTTGGTGTGGGTGTGTGTGTGTATTGTATGTGTGGTGTTGTAATATGGGTGTGTGTGTGTGGGTGTATTGTGTAGTGTGGAGTTGTTGTGGTGTATTGTGTGTGTGTGTGATGGTGATGTGGTGTAGTTGGCGGGGCAGTCCAGCAGCAGCAGCTCTCTGCAGGTGAAGACAGAAGAACTCTCTCGTCAGTTTAACGAGGAGCTGATGTCTCTGAGGGAAGAGAAGGAGCGAGAGATCGAGAAACTCAAGGTGAAAATCCGCTCAGACCAGACCAGACCAGACCAGACCAGACCAGACCAGACCTGTTCTCAGACCTCTCCAGCAGGGGGCTCCACAGAGGTCCTGCAGATGTAACGTGTGAATGTTTTGGTCCAGACCCAGATGTCGCGGATGCAAACCCGCGTTTCCACGACGACCACCTCCTCCTCACAGAGCTCCTCCTCCGAGCGCAGTCTGGCAGCTGAGTTATTCTCAGAGCTGCTCGGCCACCTCGAGAAGAACGAGACCACCTTCACCCGCGCAGGAGGAGGTGAGACTCCGGACCGAGGACTCCGGGACCGAGAACCAGGGGCCCGCGACCAGGCCCGAGACCAGGACTGGAGGGCTTTAGGTCCCAGGACCAGGCCAGGACTGAGGCTGTAGACCCTGAGACCGAGGCCAGGACTGACGCGGTAAGACACCAGGACTCACTCGCCCTCTCTTTGGTCTCTCTCTCTCTCCCCCCCATCTATGGGCTCATCTCGCTCGTCCCCCTCTCGGCTGGTCTCTCTCTCCCTCCTCGCTGACGCTCCTCTCTCCCCCGCGCTGTCTAGCTCTCTCTGGTCCTGGCTCTCGCGCGCCTCGTCGGTCTCTCTAACTCTCTCCTCCCCCTCTCTGGTCTCTCTCGTCTCTCGCGCTGCTCTCCCCCTCTTTTGGGTCTCTCTCGTCTCTCCCCCTCTCTGGGACCTCTCTCTCTCGTCCCCCGCTCTGGTTCTCTCTCTCTCTCTCCTGCCTCGTCTGGTCCTCTCTCTCTCTCTCACTCTCTCTCACCCCCCCTCCTTAGGTCTGCTCTCTCTCCCTCTCCTCCTCGCTGGTACTCCTCCTCTCTCCCCCTCTCTGTCTCTCTCTCTCTCCTCCTCTCTGGTCTCGTCTCTCTCTC
>OZ035833.1:40345045-40363775 GCA_964034765.1 Knipowitschia caucasica | reverse complement strand
GGAACAACTGTATTTGTGCGGCACAAAGCAACAATGATAAAAAAATAGCCTCACACTAGAGCAGCACAGTTCATCGTTAAGGATCTGACAAGTGTTTTCTTCTTGTATTCTTCCCTCTTCACGTCCTGCACCAATCAGGTTTCACATACATCATCCAATACACAGTATTTTGTGAACAGCGCCACCACATTAGCCTTTGGCTATAATCTGGCATGTTTACATTCATGTTTTTAATGTCTGTTCATTGACATGCACTGTCCCATTCAAATAAATAAAATAAATAAAAAACATGGGCAGAATATGTAACATCCACAGTGGTTGGTTCATTTGCAAAAACACTGGTGTGAATGAGAACCAAACTAGTTGAGAACTGCAACACTAACAACTTTAGGGCCCAAGTGAACCACTTTAGTGGACCAAAAGGTGTGAAAGCACCCTAAAGCAGAACCATGTTTGTGGAGTCTGTGGATCCAGGATGATGTCGTTAAAGTGTTTGATGATGTCATCGTTTCAGCTCTGAACAAAAAGAGTCTTTCACAGAGAAACATGAACCGGGTCCAGAGAGAGGCCTCAGGTTTCATCTGACCCACATCTCACCGAGGCCAGGACCGAGGCCAGGACCGAGGCAGGACTGAGCCAGGACCGAGCCAGGACCGAGCCAGGACTGAGCCAGGACTGAGCCAGGACTGAGCCAGGACTGAGCCAGGACCGAGCCAGGACCGAGCCAGGACTGAGCCAGGTCTAAAGCAGGTCTAAAGCAGGTCTAAAGCAGGTCTAAAGTGTCCCTGAAGTGTTTTTTAGACTTGCACAAATGAAGAAGAAAAGCAACTGTTTCAACTTTTAGCTCCGAGCTTCAAAACCACATGATGTCTGTGACTCTATGATGTCTGCTGTGACTCTATGACGTCTGTTGTGACTCTATGATGTCTGTTGTGACTCTATGATGTCTGCTGTGACTCTATGATGTCTGCTGTGACTCTATGACGTCTGTTGTGACTCTATGATGTCTGTTGTGACTCTATGATGTCTGCTGTGACTCTATGATGTCTGCTGTGACTCTATGACGTCTGTTGTGACTCTATGATGTCTGTTGTGACTCTATGATGTCTGCTGTGACTCTATGACGTCTGTTGTGACTCTATGTCTGTTGTGACTCTATGATGTCTGTTGTGACTCTATGACATCTGCTTGTTGTGACTCTATGATGTCTGCTGTGACTCTATGATGTCTGTTGTGACTCTATGATGTCTGCTTGTTGTGACTCTATGACGTCTGCTTGTTGTGACTATGACGTCTGTTGTGACTCTATGACGTCTGTTGTGACTCTATGTCTGTTGTGACTCTATGATGTCTGTTGTGACTCTATGACATCTGCTTGTTGTGACTCTATGATGTCTGCTGTGACTCTATGATGTCTGTTGTGACTCTATGATGTCTGCTTGTTGTGACTCTATGACGTCTGCTTGTTGTGACTCTATGACGTCTGTTGTGACTCTATGACGTCTGTTGTGACTCTATGTCTGTTGTGACTCTATGATGTCTGTTGTGACTCTATGATGTCTGCTTGTTGTGACTCTATGATGTCTGTTGTGACTCTATGATGTCTGTTGTGACTCTATGATGTCTGCTGTGACTCTATGATCTCTGCTTGCTGTGACTCTATGATCTCTGCTTGTTGTGACTCTATGATGTCTGCTGTGACTCTGATCTCTGCTTGTTGTGACTCTATGATGTCTGTTGTGACTCTATGATGTCTGCTTGTTGTGACTCTATGACGTCTGCTTGTTGTGACTCTATGATGTCTGCTTGTTGTGACTCTATGACGTCTGCTTGTTGTGACTCTATGACGTCTGCTTGTTGTGACTCTATGACGTCTGCTTGATGTGACTCTATGACGTCTGTTGTGATCCTGACGTCTGCTGTGACTCTATGATGTCTGCTTGTTGTGACTCTATGATGTCTGTTGTGACTCTATGATGTCTGCTGTGACTCTATGATGTCTGCTGTGACTCTATGATGTCTGCTTGTTGTGACTCTATGACGTCTGTTGTGACTCTATAACGTCTGTTGTGACTCTATGATGTCTGTGACTCTATGACGTCTGCTGTGACTCTATGATGTCTGTGACTCTATGATGTCTGCTTTTTGTGACTCTATGTCTGTGACTCTATGATGTCTGTTGTGACTCTATGACGTCTGCTGTGACTCTATGATGTCTGCTTGTTGTGACTCTATGATGTCTGTTGTGACTCTATGATGTCTGCTGTGACTCTATGATGTCTGCTGTGACTCTATGATGTCTGCTTGTTGTGACTCTATGACGTCTGTTGTGACTCTATAACGTCTGTTGTGACTCTATGATGTCTGTGACTCTATGATGTCTGCTGTGACTCTATGACGTCTGCTGTGACTCTATGATGTCTGCTGTGACTCTATGAGGTCTGCTGTGACTCTATGATGTCTGCTGTGACTCTATGATGTCTGCTTTTTGTGACTCTATGATGTCTGTTGTGACTCTATGACGTCTGCTGTGACTCTATGATGTCTGCTGTGACTCTATGACGTCTGCTGTGACTCTATGATGTCTGTTGTGGCTCTATGACGTCTGTTGTGACTCTATGACGTCTGCTGTGACTCTATGATGTCTGTGACTCTATGACGTCTGCTGTGACTCTATGATGTCTGTGACTCTATGATGTCTGCTTTTTGTGACTCTATGTCTGTGACTCTATGATGTCTGTTGTGACTCTATGATGTCTGCTGTGACTCTATGATGTCTGTGACTCTATGATGTCTGTTGTGACTCTATGATGTCTGTTGTGACTCTATGATGTCTGCTGTGACTCTATGATGTCTGTTGTGACTCTATGATGTCTGCTGTGACTCTATGATGTCTGCTGTGACTCTATGACGTCTGCCGTGACTCTATGATGTCTGCTCTGACTCTATGATGTCTGCTGTGACTCTATGATGTCTGCTGTGACTCTATGAGGTCTGCTGTGACTCTATGATGTCTGCTGTGACTCTATGATGTCTGCTCTGACTCTATGATGACTGCTGTGACTCTATGAGGTCTGCTGTGACTCTATGAGGTCTGCTGTGACTCTATGATGTCTGCTGTGACTCTATGTCTGTTGTGACTCTATGATGACTGCTGTGACTCTATGACGTCTGCTGTGACTCTATGATGTCTGTGACTCTATGATGTCTGCTTTTTGTGACTCTATGTCTGTGACTCTATGATGTCTGTTGTGACTCTATGACGTCTGCTGTGACTCTATGATGTCTGCTGTGACTCTATGATGTCTGTGACTCTATGATGTCTGTTGTGACTCTATGATGTCTGTTGTGACTCTATGATGTCTGCTGTGACTCTATGATGTCTGTTGTGACTCTATGATGTCTGCTGTGACTCTATGATGTCTGCTGTGACTCTATGACGTCTGCCGTGACTCTATGATGTCTGCTCTGACTATGATGTCTGCTGTGACTCTATGATGTCTGCTGTGACTCTATGAGGTCTGCTGTGACTCTATGATGTCTGCTGTGACTCTATGATGTCTGCTCTGACTCTATGATGACTGCTGTGACTCTATGAGGTCTGCTGTGACTCTATGAGGTCTGCTGTGACTCTATGATGTCTGCTGTGACTCTATGTCTGTTGTGACTCTATGATGACTGCTGTGACTCTATGACGTCTGTTGTGACTCTATGACGTCTGTTGTGACTCTATGATGTCTGTTGTGACTCTATGACGTCTGTTGTGACTCTATGAGGTCTGCTGTGTCTCTATGATGTCTGCTCTGACTCTATGATGTCTGCTCTGACTCTATGATGTCTGCTGTGACTCTATGAGGTCTGCTGTGACTCTATGATGTCTGTTGTGACTCTATGATGTCTGCTCTGACTCTATGATGTCTGCTCTGACTCTATGATGTCTGCTGTGACTCTATGAGGTCTGCTGTGACTCTATGATGTCTGCTGTGACTCTATGATGTCTGCTCTGACTCTATGATGACTGCTGTGACTCTATGACGTCTGTTGTGACTCTATGATGTCTGTTGTGACTCTATGATGTCTGTTGTGACTCTATGATGTCTGTTGTGACTCTATGAGGTCTGCTGTGACTCTATGACGTCTGTTGTGACTCTATGATGTCTGTTGTGACTCTATGATGTCTGTTGTGACTCTATGATGTCTGTTGTGACTCTATGATGTCTGTTGTGACTCTATGATGTCTGTTGTGACTCTATGAGGTCTGCTGTGACTCTATGACGTCTGCTGTGACTCTATGATGTCTGTTGTGACTCTATGATGTCTGTTGTGACTCTATGACGTCTGCTGTGACTCTATGATGTCTGTTGTGACTCTATGACGTCTGCTCTGACTCTATGACGTCTGCTGTGACTCTATGAGGTCTGCTGTGACTCTATGATGTCTGTTGTGACTTTATGACGTCTGTTGTGACTCTATGATGTCTGTTGTGACTTGATGTCTGCTGTGACTCTCTGAGGTCTGCTGTGACGCTATGATGTCTGTTGTGACTCTATGATGTCTGTTGTGACTCTATGATGTCTGTTGTGACTCTATGAGGTCTGTTGTGACTCTATGACGTCTGTTGTGACTCTATAACGTCTGTTGTGACTCTATGAGGTCTGCTGTGACTCTATGACGTCTGTTGTGACTCTATGACGTCTGTTGTGACTCTATGACGTCTGTTGTGACTCTATGACGTCTGTTGTGACTCTATGAGGTCTGCTGTGACTCTATGGTGTCTGTGACTCTATGACGTCTGCTGTGACTCTATGATGTCTGTTGTGACTCTATGACGTCTGCTGTGACTCTATGATGTCTGTTGTGACTCTATGATGTCTGTTGTGACTCTGTGATGTCTGCTCTGACTCTATGACGTCTGTTGTGACTCTATGATGTCTGTTGTGACTCTATGATTTCTGCTGTGACTCTATGACGTCTGTTGTGACTCTATGATGTCTGTTGTGACTATGATGTCTGTTGTGACTCTATGATGTCTGTTGTGGCTCTATGACGTCTGTTGTGACTCTATGATTTCTGTTGTGGCTCTATGACGTCTGTTGTGACTCTATGATGTCTGTTGTGGCTCTATGATGTCTGCTGTGACTCTATGATGTCTGTTGTGACTCTATGATGTCTGTTGTGACTCTGTGATGTCTGCTCTGACTCTATGACGTCTGCTGTGACTCTATGATGTCTGTTGTGACTCTATGATGTCTGTTGTGACTCTATGACGTCTGCTGTGACTCTATGATGTCTGTTGTGACTCTATGACGTCTGCTCTGACTCTATGACGTCTGCTGTGACTCTATGAGGTCTGCTGTGACTCTATGATGTCTGTTGTGACTTTATGACGTCTGTTGTGACTCTATGATGTCTGTTGTGACTTGATGTCTGCTGTGACTCTATGATGTCTGCTGTGACTCTATGATGTCTGTTGTGACTCTATGTCTGTGACTCTATGATGTCTGCTGTGACTCTATGACGTCTGCTGTGACGCTATGATGTCTGTTGTGACTCTATGATGTCTGTTGTGACTCTATGACGTCTGTTGTGACTCTATGACGTCTGTTGTGACTCTATGACGTCTGTTGTGACTCTATGACGTCTGTTGTGACTCTATGAGGTCTGCTGTGACTCTATGACGTCTGTTGTGACTCTATGACGTCTGTTGTGACTCTATGACGTCTGTTGTGACTCTATGAGGTCTGCTGTGACTCTATGGTGTCTGTGACTCTATGACGTCTGCTGTGACTCTATGATGTCTGTTGTGACTCTATGACGTCTGCTGTGACTCTATGATGTCTGTTGTGACTCTATGATGTCTGTTGTGACTCTGTGATGTCTGCTCTGACTCTATGACGTCTGTTGTGACTCTATGATGTCTGTTGTGACTCTATGATTTCTGCTGTGACTCTATGACGTCTGTTGTGACTCTATGATGTCTGTTGTGACTCTATGATGTCTGTTGTGACTCTATGATGTCTGTTGTGGCTCTATGACGTCTGTTGTGACTCTATGATGTCTGTTGTGGCTCTATGACGTCTGTTGTGACTCTATGATGTCTGTTGTGGCTCTATGATGTCTGCTGTGACTCTATGATGTCTGTTGTGAATCTATGATGTCTGTTGTGACTCTGTGATGTCTGCTCTGACTCTATGACGTCTGTTGTGACTCTATGATGTCTGTTGTGGCTCTATGACGTCTGTTGTGACTCTATGATGTCTGTTGTGGCTCTATGATGTCTGCTGTGACTCTATGATGTCTGTTGTGACTATGACGTCTGCTGTGACTCTATGATGTCTGTTGTGACTCTATGATGTCTGTGACTCTATGATGTCTGCTCTGACTCTATGACGTCTGTTGTGACTCTATGATGTCTGTTGTGACTCTATGATGTCTGTTGTGACTCTATGACGTCTGTTGTGACTCTATGATGTCTGTTGTGGCTCTATGACGTCTGTTGTGACTCTATGACGTCTGCTGTGACTCTATGATGTCTGTTGTGACTCTATGACGTCTGCTGTGACTCTATGACGTCTGCTGTGACTCTATGACGTCTGCTGTGACTCTATGACGTCTGCTGTGACTCTATGACGTCTGCTGTGACTCTATGATGTCTGTTGTGACTCTATGATGTCTGTTGTGACTCTATGACGTCTGCTGTGACTCTATGATGTCTGTTGTGACAGACTATGATGTCTGTTGTGACTCTATGACGTCTGCTGTGACTCTATGATGTCTGCTCTGACTCTCTCCTGTTTGACCCGTCCCAGTCCACAGTGTGTGAAACAGTGTTGGTATCAGGCCCAGTCCAGACTAAACTGTACCCATGTGTTCCGTTTGGGTCCATGACGCTAGAGTCTGAAGCGTCTGCGGCCGGTTCTGCCCAATGTTCAGACTCTGGTTCAGTTCCTTGTTTGTCCAGTGGGGGGCGCTCTACTTAAACCAGAGGACCAAGTGCTACGTCCTAAAGGCCCAGTTTGTTGCAGTGATTGAATCATATTGTTTTGCATAATCTAATAATCTATAATTACAGATGGATTATAGTTTTATCCCAAACATTAACCATGAAACTCTGTCCTGGTCATTCTTCGTAAAGTCTCCAAAATGTATCTGTGTTTTTTTGTGAATGGGTTTGATCCTGAGATTCGCTATAGAGGTCCAAGAGAGGCCCAAGAGAGGTCCAAGAGAGGTCCAAGAGAGTGGCTGTAGAGGTCCAAGAGAGGTGCTATGGAGGTCCCAGAGGTTGTAGAGGTCCAAGAGAGGCCCAAGTGAGGTATAAGAGAGGTGCTATAGAGGTCCAAGAGAGGCCCAAGAGAGGTCCAAGAGAGGCCCAAGAGAGGTGAGGTGCTGTAGAGGTCCAATAGAGTGGCTGTAGAGGTCCAAGAGAGGTGAGGTGCTGTAGAGGTCCAAGAGAGGTGCTATTGAGAGGCCCAATTGAGGTTCAAGAGAGGTTCAAGAAAGGTTAGTGGCAAAGGAGATGGCTAAAGCTAGGCTAAATACTAAAGCTAGGCTAAATGCTAAAGCTAGGCTAAATACTAAAGCTAGGCTAAATGCTAAAGCTAGGCTAAATACTAAAGCTAGGCTAAATGCTAAAGCTAGGCTAAATACTAAAGCTAGGCTAAATGCTAAAGCTAGGCTAAATGCTAAAGCTAGGCTAAATGCTAAAGCTAGGCTAAATGCTAAAGCTAGGCTAAATGCTAAAGCTAGGCTAAATGCTAAAGCTAGGCTAAATACTAAAGCTAGGCTAAATACTAAAGCTAGGCTAAATGCTAAAGCTAGGCTAAATACTAAAGCTAGGCTAAATGCTAAAGCTAGGCTAAATGCTAAAGCTAGGCTAAATACTAAAGCTAGGCTAAATACTAAAGCTAGGCTAAATGCTAAAGCTAGGCTAAATACTAAAGCTAGGCTAAATGCTAAAGCTAGGCTAAATGCTAAAGCTAGGCTAAATACTAAAGCTAGGCTAAATGCTAAATGCATCACTCACTCAGGCTCATTACATACGTCACAGTAAACTCAGATCCAATGGTTTCAATCTGCAAAAGGAGTTAGCCCCTCCCACCTGTTCACGGAGTCTATGGAGCAGATCCAGACCTTAGTATGAAATGAAATGAGTACCGTGGTGTTGTGGAATGTGAACAGTTGTGAGCGTTGGGAGTTTGACAGCTCTTATCGTCCGAGTGAAAGCAGCTGTTTCTAACGTGGCGTTTGCCGCCGTCAGCAGCATTCATTCACAGAACACAGGCCGTTTTGTTTTCGCTCCAGTCAGGGGTTTCCATTGTCCCAGGCAGACCGAGGCAGGCCAATGGGACTGGAGAGAGTCATCTGTTGTTGTGGTATGTCACTTGTTGACCTTAAGACTTAAATATAACAGTAACGTTTGTAAAGGTTTGGTTTCGTGTGTTGTTGAGGAACTATAAAGAGGAGGGGCCTAACTTATAATGTTGTAAACAGTTGGATGGCGTTAAAATCAGGTGACCGAGCTTTAAACCGGGACACACCCTGGAGAGTATTGCTCACCACTGGGTACAGTAGCGACGTCTTAGTCACGGTTCAGTTTTTACACCATCGTTTCTGTGTAAAAAACACAGAAAGATTCAAGATTTTTTTTTCCATTTGCAGTAAAACCACATTGGAAAAACTGTGCGAGACTTACCCCAGTGTGCAGCAGACAGAGAAGACGGCACACACCAGAGCTCTTGCCACAACATTTTTCAATTTTCTGTGCTTTGAAAGTCAGGTACCTCAGCTTTAAACGCCATCAAAACATTTACAGAAATAGATCAAAAATAGAAATTGATTAAATTAATAAAAACATAGATACAAAATGTTGCAAACCACATAAAAATAAATAAATTAAATAAATATAAACTATTTCGAAACTGTCAAATCCATCTACCCGGAGTGCTCTGGTTTCCTCCAGGTGCTACGGTTTTTCCTACCACTAAATACAAGTACAATATGTCTGAGGCTTTGTGCTCTCAGCCAATCAGCTCTCAGCCAATCAGCTCTCAGCCTATCAGCTCTCAGCCAGTCAGCTCTCAGCCAATCAGCTCTCAGCCAATCAGCTCTCAGCCTATCAGCTCTCAGCCTATCAGCTCTCAGCCAGTCAGCTCTCAGCCAGTCAGCTCTCAGCCAATCAGCTCTCAGCCTATCAGCTCTCAGCAAGTCAGCTCTCAGCCAGTCAGCTCTCAGCCAATCAGCTCTCAGCCAATCAGCTCGCAGCCAGTCAGCTCTCAGCCAATCAGCTCTCAGCACAAATCAAATCACAGGAAGTATGAAAAGATTCAGGTTGTGATCTGAATAGTTTTGCAAAACGTTCTACTTTTACAAGAATCAACAACAAATCAAACAGTATTATTTAAGCGCGTGAAAGTTACGTACCCCAGCTTTAGGAACACATGTTACTATAGTCCAGGGCTGAGTACGTCAGAACACAACTGTCAGAAACAGGTGCAATACTGAGACAGAACTGAGAAAAATCTATTTATTTGGACATGGATCAGCACGGGACTGTTTGGGGAAAAGGTCTGGTCTCGCTAAAACTGAAATAATAAATAATAATAATAAATTAAACTTGTATAGCGCTTTTTTCTGGACAGTCAGAGACGCTTCACATGGAGTTTAGAATAAAATAAGTTTACGGAGTTTACGGAGAAGCTAATATTTTGGTGTCTTACAATTGCTGCACACAGGTCAATGTTCCCCGCCACAGATGATTAAAGTAGAAGAAAAATACATATATTAGGGTCGAAAATTGTATAAATGACTGGTATAATGAAAATTCAGATCAAAAATGTTTTATTTATGGTATATTTGAATCACTGTGGCGGGTAAATGTGACCCAAAATAACAACAAAGGGCCAAAAATGCGTGGGTAGTAATCAAAAGCAATTACCAAGACTTCAGAAAAACTCGACGTCAAAATTATTGGCAAAATTACTGGAATATGAAAAGGTTTTGTAGAGAGAGAGAGAGACCAGAGAGAGAGACCAGAGAGAGAGACCAGAGAGAGAGACCAGAGAGAGAGACCAGAGAGAGAGAGACCAGAGAGAGAGACCAGAGAGAGACCAGAGAGAGGCCAGAGAGAGGCCAGAGAGAGACCAGAGAGAGACCAGAGAGAGACCAGAGAGAGACCAGAGAGAGAGACCAGAGAGAGAGACCAGAGAGAGACCAGAGAGAGAGACCAGAGAGAGAGACCAGAGAGAGACCAGAGAGAGAGACCAGAGAGAGAGACCAGAGAGAGAGACCAGAGAGAGACCAGAGAGAGAGACCAGAGAGAGACCAGAGAGAGACCAGAGAGAGGCCAGAGAGAGGCCAGAGAGAGACCAGAGAGAGACCAGAGAGAGACCAGAGAGAGAGACCAGAGAGAGAGACCAGAGAGAGAGACCAGAGAGAGACCAGAGAGAGAGACCAGAGAGAGAGACCAGAGAGAGGCCAGAGAGAGGCCAGAGAGAGGCCAGAGAGAGACCAGAGAGAGACCAGAGAGAGACCAGAGAGAGAGACCAGAGAGAGACCAGAGAGAGAGACCAGAGAGAGAGACCAGAGAGAGACCAGAGAGAGACCAGAGAGAGACCAGAGAGAGACCAGAGAGAGACCAGAGAGAGACCAGAGAGAGACCAGAGAGACACCAGAGAGACACCAGAGAGACACCAGAGAGAGACCAGAGAGAGACCAGAGAGACACCAGAGAGACACCAGAGAGAGACCAGAGAGAGACCAGAGAGAGACCAGAGAGAGACCAGAGAGAGACCAGAGAGAGACCAGAAAGAGACCAGAAAGAGACCAGAAAGAGACCAGAAAGAGACCAGAAAGAGACCAGAGAGAGACCAGAGAGAGACCAGAGAGAGACCAGAGAGAGACCAGAGAGAGAGACCAGAGAGAGACCAGAGAGAGACCAGAGAGAGACCAGAGAGAGACCAGAGAGAGACCAGAGAGAGACCAGAGAGACACCAGAGAGACACCAGAGAGAGACCAGAGAGAGACCAGAGAGAGACCAGAGAGACACCAGAGAGAGACCAGAGAGAGACCAGAGAGAGACCAGAGAGAGACCAGAGAGAGACCAGAGAGAGACCAGAGAGAGACCAGAGAGAGACCAGAGAGAGACCAGAGAGACACCAGAGAGAGACCAGAGAGAGACCAGAGAGAGACCAGAGAGAGACCAGAGAGAGACCAGAGAGAGACCAGAGAGAGACCAGAGAGAGACCAGAGAGAGACCAGAGAGAGACCAGAGAGAGACCAGAGAGACACCAGAGAGACACCAGAGAGAGACCAGAGAGAGACCAGAGAGAGACCAGAGAGAGACCAGAGAGACACCAGAGAGACACCAGAGAGAGACCAGAGAGAGACCAGAGAGAGACCAGAGAGAGACCAGAGAGAGACACGAGAGAGACCAGAGAGAGACCAGAGAGAGACCAGAGAGAGACCAGAAAGAGACCAGAAAGAGACCAGAAAGAGACCAGAAAGAGACCAGAGAGAGACCAGAGAGAGACCAGAGAGAGACCAGAGAGAGACCAGAGAGAGAGGGACCAGAGAGAGACCAGAGAGAGACCAGAGAGAGAGACCAGAGAGAGAGACCAGAGAGAGAGACCAGAGAGAGACCAGAGAGAGAGGGACCAGAGAGAGAGAGATCAGAGAGAGAGACCAGAGCGAGACCAGAAAGAGACCAGAAAGAGACCAGAGAGAGACCAGAAAGAGACCAGAAAGAGACCAGAAAGAGACCAGAGAAAGACCAGAGAGAGAGACCAGAGAGAGACGAGAGAGAGACGAGAGAGAGACCAGAGAGAGACCAGAGAGAGACCAGAGAGAGACCAGAGAGAGACCAGAGAGAGACCAGAGAGAGACCAGAGAGAGACCAGAGAGAGACCAGAGAGAGACCAGAGAGAGACCAGAAAGAGACCAGAAAGAGACCAGAGAGAGACCAGAGAGAGACCAGAGAGAGACCAGAGAGAGAGGGACCAGAGAGAGACCAGAGAGAGACCAGAGAGAGAGACCAGAGAGAGAGACCAGAGAGAGACCAGAGAGAGAGGGACCAGAGAGAGAGAGATCAGAGAGAGAGACCAGAGCGAGACCAGAAAGAGACCAGAAAGAGACCAGAGAGAGACCAGAAAGAGACCAGAAAGAGACCAGAAAGAGACCAGAGAAAGACCAGAGAGAGAGACCAGAGAGAGACGAGAGAGAGACCAGAGAGAGACCAGAGAGAGAGGGACCAGAGAGAGACCAGAGAGAGACCAGAGAGAGGCCAGAGAGAGACCAGAGAGAGACCAGAGAGAGACCAGAGAGAGAGGGACCAGAGAGAGACCAGAGAGAGACCAGAGAGAGACCAGAGAGAGAGGCCAGAGAGAGACCAGAGAGAGACCAGAGAGAGACCAGAGAGAGAGGGACCAGAGAGAGACCAGAGAGAGACCAGAGAGAGAGACCAGAGAGAGAGACCAGAGAGAGAGACCAGAGAGAGACCAGAGAGAGAGGGACCAGAGAGACCAGAGCGAGACCAGAAAGAGACCAGAAAGAGACCAGAGAGAGACCAGAGAGAGACCAGAAAGAGACCAGAAAGAGACCAGAGAAAGACCAGAGAGAGAGACCAGAGAGAGACGAGAGAGAGACGAGAGAGAGACCAGAGAGAGACGAGAGAGAGACCAGAGAGAGACCAGGGAGAGAGACCAGAGAGAGACCAGAGAGAGACCAGAGAGAGAGACCAGAGAGAGACCAGAGAGAGAGACCAGAGAGAGAGACCAGAGAGAGACCAGAGAGAGAGAGAGAGAGACCAGAGAGAGAGAGAGAGAGAGACCAGAGAGAGAGGGACCAGAGAGAGAGAGACCAGAGAGAGAGACCAGAGAGAGGGACCAGAGAGAGACCAGAGAGAGAGAGACCAGAGAGAGAGACCAGAGAGAGGGACCAGAGAGAGGGACCAGAGATAGATTATCCTTATGTTCCTAAAAAAGACATGGACAGTTTTTATTGGACATTCTCTTCTAACATTTCATATAAACTTCGTCAGAGTCTGTCGTCAGAGTCTGTCGTCAGAGTCTGTCGTCAGAGTCTGTCGTCAGAGTCTGTCGTCAGAGTCTGTCGTCAGAGTCTGTCGTCAGAGTCTGTCGTCAGAGTCTGTCGTCAGAGTGTGGACTTTACAGACGTTATAAAAACAGCAGAAACACGTGTGAGGTCCTCGTCCAGGAGTCGGGAGACACAGGAGACTGGACAGGGCCGATGGCACGGACCACTGGCCTCTCTTCAGCTGTGCCTCAGGGCAGCTGTGCCTCAGGGCAGCTGTGCCTCAGGGCAGCTGTGCCCCAGGGCGGCTGTGCCTCAGGGCAGCTGTTCCCCAGGGCAGCTGTGCCCCAGGGCGGCTGTGCCCCAGGGCGGCTGTGCCTCAGGGCAGCTGTTCCCCAGGGCGGCTGTGCCTCAGGGCAGCTGTGCCCCAGGGCGGCTGTGCCTCAGGGCAGCTGTTCCCCAGGGCAGCTGTGCCCCAGGGCGGCTGTGCCCCAGGGCGGCTGTGCCTCAGGGCAGCTGTGCCTCAGGGCAGCTGTGCCCCAGGGCAGCTGTGCCTCAGGGCAGCTGTGCCCCAGGGCAGCTGTGCCCCAGGGCGGCTGTGCCTCAGGGCAGCTGTTCCCCAGGGCAGCTGTTCCCCAGGGCAGCTGTGCCCCAGGGCGGCTGTGCCCCAGGGCGGCTGTGCCTCAGGGCGGCTGTGCCTCAGGGCGGCTGTTCCCCAGGGCAGCTGTGCCCCAGGGCAGCTGTGCCCCAGGGCGGCACCATTTTTTTGAAAGTTATCATTTTTCTTGAAATGGTTTTGATCCTGAGATTCTCCTGTTTATAAACTACAGAATTATTAGGTACAAACCGTTTTGGTTCGTACTTTTGTTATTTCCGCTTGAAGTAAGATCTGACACATTGTAGAGTTTAGTTTGGAGTGATCTGGAGAACACACACACCATGGAACAGGAAGTAAAACCAACAAGAAACGCAGGAAAACAGAGAGTACAAAATAAAACAGAAACTAAAGAATGACAGACTCTCTACAGACCGTCCATGCTTCCAACGTGACTTTAAAGAGTCAATATTCCCTCAGAGACCGAGAGAGACAGAGAGACAGAGAGACAGAGACAGAGAGACAGAGACAGAGAGACAGAGAGACAGAGACAGAGACACAGAGGCAGGGAAACACGGAGACAGAGACAGTGTCAGAGGCTTGAAGTATCCCAGGCCTTTAGCTTCATTCCTGATCTTTATGAGGCTTGTATGATATTTTTATGCTTTTAGGATGTTCTTATGTTCTGCTGGAGGTGTTTTAGGATGTTCTTATGTTCGGCTGGAGGTGTTTTGGTTTTAGGATGTTCTTATGTTCTGCTGGAGGTGTTTTGGTTTTAGGATGTTCTTATGTTCTGCTGGAGGTGTTTTGGTTTTAGGATGTTCTTATGTTCTGCTGGAGGTGTTTTAGGGTGTTCTTATGTTCTGCTGGAGGTGTTTTGGTTTTAGGATGTTCTTATGTTCTGCTGGAGGTGTTTTAGGGTGTTCTTATGTTCTGCTGGAGGTGTTTTGGTTTTAGGATGTTCTTATGTTCTGCTGGAGGTGTTTTAGGGTGTTCTTATGTTCTGCTGGAGGTGTTTTGGTTTTAGGATGTTCTTATGTTCTGCTGGAGGTGTTTTAGGATGTTCTTATGTTCTGCTGGAGGTGTTTTGGTGCTTTTAGGATGTTCTTATGTTCGGCTGGAGGTGTTTTGGTTTTAGGATGTTCTTATGTTCTGCTGGAGGTGTTTTGGTTTTAGGATGTTCTTATGTTCTGCTGGAGGTGTTTTGGTTTTAGGATGTTCTTATGTTCTGCTGGAGGTGTTTTAGGGTGTTCTTATGTTCTGCTGGAGGTGTTTTGGTTTTAGGATGTTCTTATGTTCTGCTGGAGGTGTTTTGGTGCTTTTAGGATGTTCTTATGTTCTGCTGGAGGTGTTTTAGGGTGTTCTTATGTTCTGCTGGAGGTGTTTTAGGATGTTCTTATGTTCTGCTGGAGGTGTTTTGGTGCTTTTAGGATGTTCTTATGTTCGGCTGGAGGTGTTTTGGTTTTAGGATGTTCTTATGTTCTGCTGGAGGTGTTTTGGTGAAGGCCACAGTAATGCATCCTTAAGGCCAGGACAGCCCTGCGTAAGACCGGGTCCGGAGGCTGGGCTTTAAACTATGAATAGACCTGAAAAGAGAGAGAGAGGGACCGAGCTCTAAAACCACAGGTTACCGGACCACTGTCAGAACGAACCAGGACCAGACCAAGTCCAAGACCGATCGAAGGTAAAGCTTAAATCTTCACTCCTGACCCGAACATTACTCCTGTTCATCTAAACTATGTTTTTTTGCTGGAGAAAGAATCTATTCCATTTATTTGCGTATCGCCCTAAATCACAACAGTTTCTCTGAGGACTTTATAAAGATGTCGATTCTCCAACTCAGATCAGAAAATCAGCTCAAACACAAGAAACGGTTCTGTCTCTGGATTTAGTTTTTGAGCTCGTTTAAAACTATTGTGAGGAAAACCATCTGCAGCGATGGACCAAGACTGAAGCTAACGTGGCTCATGGTTTAGTATGGTTTAGTTTGGTATGGTTTGGTTTGGTATGGTTTAGTATGGTTTAGTTTGGTATGGTTTGGTTTGGTATGGTTTAGTTTGGTATGGTTTGGTTTGGTATGGTTTAGTATGGTTTGGTATGGTTTGGTATGGTTTGGTATGGTTTGGTATGGTTTAGTATGGTTCGGTATGGTTAGTATGGTTTGGTATGGTTTAGTATGGTTAATATGGTTTAGTATGGTTAATATGGTTTAGTATGGTTTGGTATGGTTTAGTATGGTTTAGTATGGTTTGGTATGGTTTAGTTTGGTTTGGTATGGTTTAGCATAGTTTAGTATGGTTTAGTATAGTTTAGTATGGTTTAGTATGGTTTGGTATGGTTTAGTTTGGTTCGGTATGGTTTATCATAGTTTAGTATGGTTTAGTATAGTTTAGTATGGTTTGGTATGGTTTAGTTTGGTTTGGTATGGTTTAGCATAGTTTAGTATGGTTTAGTATGGTTTAGTATGGTTTAGCATAGTTTAGTATGGTTTAGTATAGTTTAGTATGGTTTAGTAAGGTTTAGTATAGTTTAGTATGGATTAGTATGGTTTAGTATAGTTTAGTATGGTTTAGCATAGTTTAGTATAGTTTAGTATGGTTTAGTATAGTTTAGTATGGTTTAGTAAGGTTTAGTATGGTTTAGCATAGTTTAGTATGGTTTAGTATAGTTTAGTATGGTTGAGTATAGTTTAGTATGGTTTAGCATAGTTTAGTATGGTTTAGTATAGTTTAGTATGGTTTAGTATGGTTAAGTATGGTTTAGTAATGAATGCATCTTTAAATTCAGGCTGTGAAAAGCACAATCTTGATGTTTGTGGAATTATAGCCCATCTCAAAGTTGCCTTTTTTTCTAAGGTTTTGGAAAAGGTTGTTCTCTCTACAGGACCATCTTGATACTTATAGCATCACTGAGAAGTTTCAGTCAGGTTTCAAAGCCAAGCTTAAACCGAGACTGCTCTTCTTAGAGTTCTTCATGATCTTTATTTGTCTCAGAGTTATCAGCGTTCGATACGGGGCACGCCTCGAGCAACAAGTGGGCATCACAGGAACTGCACTTAAATGGTTTCAGTCCTATCTGACTGAGAGAACCTGTTCTGTCCAATTGGGCCAGTTCTCTCAAGCGTCCAATTTAAAGTGTGGAGTGCCCCAAGGCAGTATTTGGGCCCTACCTTTTTGGTCTGTACATGCTTCCCTTAGGAGCTCTATTTGAGAAGCATAATGTATCTTTCCATTGCTATGAAGACGTGCAGATATATCTGCCCATTCAGACCAGCAGCTGTGGACAGACACTTGTTGATTGTTTGAAGGAAGTTCAAGAATGGATGCAAGAAAACGTTCTTAGTTTAAACAAAGGGAAAACAGAAATACTTACCTTTGGGACTTCTGACCCTCTCCTGAACTGGAGAGGGTCTATAGGTGCTATAGGACCTCCTATGGTTTATGAAAAGCCCTACGCCAGGAATCTGGGATTTACTATCAACAGACATTTTACATTTGATAAGCAGATAAATACTGTTCTTAAAACAAGTTTTTATCATCTTAGAGTTCTTAGCAAAGTCAAATCTTATATTCCACATGCCCATTTAGAGAAGGCCGTTCATGCTTTTATCACTTCCAGGCTTGATTATTGTAACTCCCTCTGAGCCGGCATTGACCAGGCCCAGCTCAGCCGCTCACAGGGAGAGCAAAACACACACTCCTGTCCTGGGACCACCTCACTCCTGTCCTGGGACCACTGTCCTGGGACCACCTCACTCCTGTCCTGGGACCACCTCACTCCTGTCCTGGGACCACCTCACTCCTGTCCTGGGACCACATCAGTCCTGTTCTGGGACCACCTCACTCCTGTGCTGGGACCCCCTCACTCCTGTCCTGGGACCACTGTCCTGGGACCACTGTCCTGGGACCACATCACTCCTGTCCTGGGACCACCTCACTCCTGTCCTGGGACCACTGTCCTGGGACCACCTCACTCCTGTCCTGGGACCACCTCACTCCTGTCCTGGGACCACCTCACTCCTGTCCTGGGACCACTGTTCTGGGACCACATCACTCCTGTCCTGGGACCACCTCACTCCTGTCCTGGGACCACTGTACTGGGACCACCTCACTCCTGTCCTGGGACCACATCAGTCCTGTCCTGGGACCACATCAGTCCTGTCCTGGGACCACCTCACTCCTGTGCTGGGACCCCCTCACTCCTGTCCTGGGACCACATCACTCCTGTCCTGGGACCACCTCACTCCTGTCCTGGGACCACCTCACTCCTGTCCTGGGACCACATCAGTCCTGTCCTGGGACCACCTCACTTCTGTCCTGGGATCACATCACTCCTGTCCTGGGACCACCTCACTCCTGTCCTGGGACCACCTCACTCCTGTTCTGGGACCACCTCACTCCTGTCCTGGGACCACATCGCTCCTGTCCTGGGACCACCTCACTCCTGTCCTGGGACCACCTCACTCCTGTCCTGGGACCACCTCACTCCTGTCCTGGGAACACCTCACTCCTGTCCTGGGACCACTCCTGTCCTGGGACCACCTCACTCCTGTCCTGGGACCACCTCACTCCTGTCCTGGGACCACCTCACTCCTGTCCTGGGACCACCTCACTCCTGTCCTGGGAACACCTCACTCCTGTCCTGGGACCACTCCTGTCCTGGGACCACCTCACTCCTGTCCTGGGACCACTGTCCTGGGACCACATCACTCCTGTCCTGGGACCCCCTCACTCTTGTCCTGGGACCACATCACGCCTGTCCTGGGACCACATCAGTCCTGTTCTGGGACCACCTCACTCCTGTCCTGGGACCACATCACTCCTGTCCTGGGACCACCTCACTCCTGTCCTGGGACCACCTCACTCCTGTCCTGGGACCACATCAGTCCTGTTCTGGGACCACCTCACTCCTGTCATGGGACCACATCAGTCCTGTCCTGGGACCACATCAGTCCTGTCCTGGGACCACATCAGTCCTGTCCTGGGACCACCTCACTCCTGTCCTGGGACCACCTCACTCCTGTCATGGGACCACATCAGTCCTGTTCTGGGACCACATCAGTCCTGTCCTGGGACCACATCAGTCCTGTCCTGGGACCACATCAGTCCTG
>OZ035833.1:40335045-40340045 GCA_964034765.1 Knipowitschia caucasica | reverse complement strand
GATCAGAGAGGGACACCCACAGGACCGAGACACTGTGGAAGACCGTGTCAAGTCCGGTCCGGGGCCTCCTTTGGCTCGCGGGCCGTGGTTTGGACACAGGGCCAATGGGAACACTCAAAATGGCCGCCAGCTGAAACGCTGACGTCTCTGCGGGAAACGCCCTGTGAGCGGCGGCGTGGTGCGTTCAGGTGCACGTGACACAGTGATTATTACACAATTATTGCGACGCTTTCACTGAACGAGGACAGTGCGGGAAAAACACAAACCACCGACGGTCTTTGAACGCCTCTTTTACAACAGAAACCATGCAGCGCCGAGACCTCTCTGTCCTGTGTGTGTGTGTCTGTGTGTGTGTGTGTGTGTGTGTGTGTGTGTGTGTGTGTGTGTGTGTGTGTGTGTGTGTGTGTGTGTGTGTGTGTGTGTCTGTGTGTGAGTGTGTGTGTGTGTGTGTGTGTGTGTGTGTGTGTCTCTGTGTGTGTGTGTCTGTGTGTGTGTGTGTGTGTGTGTGTGTGTCTGTGTGTGTGTGTGTGTGTGTGTGTCTCTGTGTGTGTGTGTGTGTGTCTCTGTGTGTGTGTGTGTGTGTGTGTGTCTCTGTCCTGTGTGTGTGTGTGTGTGTTGTCTGTGTGTGAGTGTGTGTGTGTGTCTGTCTGAGTATGTGTGTGTGTGTGTGTGTGTGTGTGTGTGTGTGTGTCTGTGTGTGTGTGTGTGTGTGTGTCTCTGTGTGTGTGTGTGTCTCTGTCCTGTGTGTGTGTGTGTGTGTGTGTGTGTGTGTGTGTGTGTGTGTGTGTGTGTGTGTGTGTGTGTGTGTGTCTCTGTGTGTGTGTGTGTGTCTCTGTGTGTGTGTGTGTGTGTGTCTGTCCTGTGTGTGTGTGTCTCTGTGTGTGTGTGTCTGTCCTGTGTGTGTGTGTTTAGAGAGGTCTGATTAAACTAGAGAGGAAACAGTGAATAATAATTTCAGTCTTTTTGCGAGCAGCGACATATTCACAGAAATCTACAGTTTCTTATAAAAAGCTCTTTGTACAATTATTGTCTTTGAATCAGTTCAGAGTCTGTGGCTCCACAGCCGCTCCACAGCCGCTCCACAGCCGCTCCACAGCCGCTCCACAGCCGCTCCACAGACGCTGCTCCACAGCCGCTCCACAGCCGCTCCACAGCCGCTCCACAGCCGCTCCACAGCCGCTCCACAGCCGCTCCACAGCCGCTCCACAGCCGCTGCACAGCCGCTCCACAGCCGCTCCACAGCCGCTCCACAGCCGCTCCACAGCCGCTCCACAGACCTGCTCCGGTCCAACCTCTGAGTGACATTTATAACGAAACACAAACTAAACCGTGGCCACGGAACTGAAGCGTCTTCGATCCACGAGGAATGAGGAAGTAAACACAGATGCGTCTGGAGCAGGTTTCACCGGAGCCGTCTGCCCCGGGGCGGCTGCGGCCTCTGTCTGAGTCTGAGCTGTGGCCTGCCCCGGGGCGGCTGCGGCCTCTGTCTGAGTCTGAGCTGTGGCCTGCCCCGGGGCGGCTGCGGCCTCTGTCTGAGTCTGAGCTGTGGCCTGCCCCGGGGCGGCTGCGGCCTCTGTCTGAGTCTGAGCTGTGGCCTGCCCCGGGGCGGCTGCGGCCTCTGTCTGAGTCCACGGTCTGCACGCGCTCAGTGCGTGGCAGAGAACTTCATGCGTTTCTGTTTCTGCCGCTGGTTACAGAACCAGACCCGGACCACGTTCTTCTTCAGGTCCAGTTTCTCTGCGATGGCGGCGATCTTCTCTGAGGACGGTCGCGGCTGAACGGCGAAGTAAGCCTCCAGCGAGCGCTTCTCGGGCGCCGCGATGCTCGTGCGCTTCCTCTTCTTGTCGGCGCCGCTGAAGATCTCGGGCTTGGCCATCTTCTCCCTCTGGGCCCGCTCGGCCTCCTCCAGCCACGCCTCCAGGATGGGCTTCAGCGCCACCATGTTGTTGTGCGACAGCGTGAGCGACTCGAAGCGGCAGATGGTGCTCTGGCTCAGGCAGCCCACGCCCGGGATCTTCAGGTTGGCGAGCGCCGAGCCCACGTCGGCCTGAGTCACGCCCAGTTTAATGCGCCGCTGTTTGAAGCGTTCGGCGAACGACTCGAGCTCTCGAGGATCAGGCTCCGCCTCCACGGTGCCCAGACCGCCGTGCGACAGGCCGTGGGCGTGCATGCTAACGGCCTGCGCGTGGTGGTGGTGCTGCATGTGGTTAATGGCCGACATGTGGTGACCGTGAGACGCCGAGCACACGTCCGGCGCCGTCATAGCGCCCAGCGCCAGCCCCGGGGTCAGGTGGTCCAGCAGGTCTCCCTCCAGGCCCTGGGGCTGGTGGTGGTGGTGGTGCGAGCTCAGCACAGACGGGTGGTGCAGGTGGGCGGAGGACGAGGTCGGCGTGCAGCTCATGGACGTCATGGTCGTCATGGTGTGGTACGTGGCATCAGGTTTAAACGGGTGGTTCTTCTGCGCCGCGATGTCCACCGCCGCCAACGCCTCGGCGCGCTGCAGCAGCGACTCATCGAAGCCCGCAAAGATGTTTCCCTGGAGCTGGAGACGAGAGAGAGGTTAGCAACAGGTTAGCAACCGGAGGTTAGCAACCGGAGGTTAGCATCAGAGAGACAGGTGTTAGCATCAGATGTTAGCATCAGAGAGACAGGTGTTAGCATCAGATGTTAGCATCAGAGAGACAGGTGTTAGCATCAGATGTTAGCATCAGAGAGACAGGTGTTAGCATCAGATGTTAGCGTCAGATGTTAGCATCAGATGTTAGCATCAGATGTTAGCGTCAGATGTTAGCATCAGATGTTAGCATCAGTAATAACAGCCACAGCAGACCGCTTCAGACTGAAGAGTTTGTGTTTGTTCATCTTTAGCTTCTGTTTCTTTGTTACACTTAATAAGTTACTAAGTTAAAACCTTACTAACTAAGTTAAAATATTACTAACTAAGTTAAAACCTTACTAACTAAGTTAGTTACTAAGTTAAAACCTTACTAACTAAGTTAGTTACTAAGTTAAAACCTTACTAACTAAGTTAGTTACTAAGTTAAAACCTTACTAACTAAGTTAGTTACTAAGTTAAAACCTTACTAACTAAGTTAGTTACTAAGTTAAAACCTTACTAACTAAGTTAGTTACTAAGTTAAAACCTTACTAACTAAGTTAGTTACTAAGTTAAAACCTTACTAACTAAGTTAGTTACTAAGTTAAAACCTTACTAACTAAGTTAGTTACTAAGTTAAAACCTTACTAACTAAGTTAGTTACTAAGTTAAAACCTTACTAACTAAGTTAGTTAAAACCTTACTAACTAAGTTAAAGTTAAAACCTTACTAACTAAGTTAGTTACTAAGTTAAAACCTTACTAACTAAGTTAGTTACTAAGTTAAAACCTTACTAACTAAGTTAGTTACTAAGTTAAAACCTTACTAACTAAGTTAGTTACTAAGTTAAAACCTTACTAACTAAGTTAGTTACTAAGTTAAAACCTTACTAACTAAGTAGTTACTAAGTTAAAACCTTACTAACTAAGTTAGTTACTAAGTTAAAACCTTACTAACTAAGTTAGTTACTAAGTTAAAACCTTACTAACTAAGTGAGTTACTAAGTTAAAACCTTACTAACTAAGTGAGTTACTAAGTTAAAACCTTACTAACTAAGTTAGTTACTAAGTTAAAACCTTACTAACTAAGTTAGTTATGAAGTTAAAACCTTACTAACTAAGTGAGTTACTAAGTTAAAACCTTACTAACTAATTTAGTTACTAAGTTAAAACCTTACTAACTAAGTTAGTTACTAAGTTAAAACCTTACTAACTAAGTTAGTTACTAAGTTAAAACCTTACTAACTAAGTTAGTTACTAAGTTAAAACCTTACTAAGTTAGTTACTAAGTTAAAACCTTACTAACTAAGTTAGTTACTAAGTTAAAACCTTACTAACTAAGTTAGTTACTAAGTTAAAACCTTACTAACTAAGTGAGTTACTAAGTTAAAACCTTACTAACTAAGTGAGTTACTAAGTTAAAACCTTACTAACTAAGTGAGTTACTAAGTTAAAACCTTACTAACTAAGTTAGTTACTAAGTTAAAACCTTACTAACTAAGTTAGTTACTAAGTTAAAACCTTACTAACTAAGTGAGTTACTAAGTTAAAACCTTACTAACTAAGTGAGTTACTAACTGTACTTTTGTATATTTACGTGGTGTTTGATTCTGATGTGTTTTGTGTCGAAACCTTTGGAGAAACTCAAACATTTCTGTAAATTATTTATGAATCTTTTTAATTGTTAATGATATATTTCCCCTCAGATCAATGACAGCAACACACAGACACAGAGACACACACACAGACACACACTGAGACACACACACACAGACAGGTCCAAGAGACACACACACAGAGGCACACACAGGCACACACTGAGACACACACACCGAGACACACACACCGAGACACACACAGAGGCACACACACAGAGACACAGACACACACCCACACACACACACACACACAGGATATAAAACTGTTTCCAACGCAGCGTGTAGACTTTGAAGGAGTCCAATGTTTTCAACAATGAAGCTGTTACCGTGACGACAGTGGATCTGGGATCAACAGAACCACACACACTTCTGATCAATAATAACACACTTCTGATCAATAATAACACACTTCTGATCAATAATAACACACTTCTGATCAATAATAACACACTTCTGATCAATAATAACACACTTCTGATCAATAATAACACACTTCTGATCAATAATAACACACTTCTGATCAATAATAACACACTTCTGATCAATAACAACACACTTCTGATCAATAATAACACACTTCTGATCAATAATAACACACTTCTGATCAATAATAACACACTTCTGATCAATAATAACACACTTCTGATCAATAACAACACACTTCTGATCAATAACAACACACTTCTGATCAATAATAACACACTTCTGATCAATAATAACACACTTCTGATCAATAATAACACACTT
>OZ035833.1:40322545-40327545 GCA_964034765.1 Knipowitschia caucasica | reverse complement strand
ACACACAGAGAAACTCACACACACAGAGAAACTCACACACAGAGAAACACACACAGAGAAACTCACACACAGAGAAACACACACACAGAGAAACACACACACACAGAGAAACTCACACACAGAGAAACACACACACAGAGAAACACACACACAGAGAAACACACACACAGAGAAACACACACACACAGAGAAACTCACACACAGAGAAACACACACACAGAGAAACTCACACACAGAAACACACACACAGAGAAACTCACACACAGAGAAACACACACACAGAGAAACACACAAACACAGAGAAACTCACACACAGAGAAACTCACACACACAGAGAAACTCACACACACACACACACACACACAGACACACACACACACACACACACACACAGAGACACACACACACACAGAGACACACACACACACAGAGAAACACACACACAGAGAGAAACACACACACACACAGAGAAACACACACAAAGAGAAACACACACACACAGAGAGAAACACACACACAGAGAGAAACACACACAAAGAGAAACTCACACACAGAGAGAAACACACACACAGAGAAACTCACACACAGACACACACACACAGAGACACACACACACACACACACACACACACACACACAGACACACACACACAGAGACACACACACACACAGAGACACACACAAACACAGAGAAACACACACACAGAGAGAAACACACACACAGAGAGAAACACACACACAGAGAAACACACACAAAGAGAAACACACACACACAGAGAAACTCACACACAGAGAAACACACACACAGAGAAACACACACACAGAGAAACTCACTCACAGAGAGTAACATACACAGAGAAACTCACACACAGAGAAATACACACACAGAGAAACTCACACACAGAGAAACACACACACACAGAGAAACTCACACACAGAGAAACACACACACAGAGAAACACACACACAGAGAGAAAAACACACAGAGAGAAACACACACACAGAGAAACACACACACACAGAGAAACTCACACACAGAGAAACACACACACAGAGAGAAAAACACACACAGAGAGAAACACACACACAGAGAAACTCACACACACAGAGAAACACACACACAGAGAAACACACACACAGAGAAACACACACACAGAGAAACACACACACAGAGAAACTCATACACACAGAGAAACACACACACAGAGAAACACACACACAGAGAAACACACACACAGAGAAACACACACACAGAGAAACTCACACACACAGAGAAACACACACACAGAGAAACACACACACAGAGAAACTCACACACAGAGAAATACACACACAGAGAAACTCACACACAGAGAAACACACACACACAGAGAAACACACACAGAGAAACACACACAAAGAGAAACACACACACACAGAGAAACTCACACACAGAGAAACACACACACAGAGAAACACACACACAGAGAGAAAAACACACAGAGAGAAACACACACACAGAGAAACACACACACACAGAGAAACTCACACACAGAGAAACACACACACAGAGAGAAAAACACACAGAGAGAAACACACACACAGAGA
Organism: Knipowitschia caucasica; assembly: GCA_964034765.1. Lineage (NCBI taxonomy): Eukaryota > Metazoa > Chordata > Actinopteri > Gobiiformes > Gobiidae > Knipowitschia > Knipowitschia caucasica. The sequence continues at coordinate 40,325,958 of OZ035833.1, read as the reverse complement.
AACTCACACACACAGAGAAACACACACACAGAGAAACACACACACAGAGAAACACACACACAGAGAAACACACACACAGAGAAACTCACACACACAGAGAAACACACACACAGAGAAACACACACACAGAGAAACACACACACAGAGAAACACACACACAGAGAAACTCATACACACAGAGAAACACACACACAGAGAAACACACACACAGAGAAACACACACACAGAGAAACACACACACAGAGAAACTCACACACACAGAGAAACACACACACAGAGAAACACACACACAGAGAAACACACACACAGAGAAACTCATACACACAGAGAAACACACACACAGAGAAACACACACACGCGTAAACAACAAACACTAATAATACAATTAATAATAATAATAATAATAATAAAAAGTCTGGTATAAGAAACAAAACGTTATGACGAAGATAAAGCCGCGGGTTCAGGATCAGGAGACTCAGGCTCAGCACGAGACTTCCGCCGGTTCAGGATCAGGAGACTCAGGCTCAGCACGAGACTTCCGCGGGTTCAGGATCAGGAGACTCAGGCTCAGCACGAGACTTCCGCGGGTTCAGGATCAGGAGACTCAGGCTCAGCACGAGACTTCCGCGGGTTCAGGATCAGGAGACTCAGGCTCAGCACGAGACTTCCGCGGGTTCAGGATCAGGAGACTCAGGCTCAGCACGAGACTTCCGCGGGTTCAGAGATTATATCGGACTTTAACTTTACATTTCACGATCTTTAATATCGTGCGCGACCCGGCAACGGATGAAGCGGAAGATAACGGACGGACGGATCTTTAATATTTTATTTTTTTATGTTGTTTAAAAAACAGCTGAAATGTATTTAACTAAAACACTAACAAATAAGATAAAAACAACTGACTTAATTTATGTGCGCGCTTGCGCGTGTTTATGTGCACGCGTGTGTGTCTGTGTGCGCGTGTGTGTGTCTATATGTGCGCGTGTGTGTGCCTATATATGCGCGTGTGTCTATGTGTGCGCGCATGTGTGTCTATATGTGCGCGCGTGTGTGTCTATGTGTGCGCGCGTGTGTGTCTATGTGTGCGCGCGTGTGTGTCTATGTGTGCGCGCGTGTGTCTTATTGATTTTCTTGCGCATAACCTGGACCTGGAGGAGTCTCACCAAAATGATAAAAATGTTCCTTTTTTGGACAAACACATTTTTCTTCTGACGTCACTTTGTTATCGCGAGATTTTGTTACGTTTAAAAAAAACGTATTTTAGTTTTCAATCCAAGGCCCAGAGACAAACACAACACACTGCTACACACACTGTTACACACACTGACAACACACTGCCACACACACTGACAACACACACTGTTACACACACTGTTACACACACTGTTACACACACTGACAACACACTGCTACACACACTGTTACACACACTGACAACACACACTGTTACACACACACATCCTTTACACAAATCCTGTTTTTTCCATTGAATAAAGACAAAAAATATTCAAATTCACACATTGTTTTGTTTCGTTAAAATTAACCAAAAGAAGAAGTTTGGCCTCAGCGCAAACTATTATTTACTATTATTATTATTATTATTATTATTATTATTATTATTATTATTATTACTAAACTGTATTTTAAAGCAGTGGATCCGTGACGCTCTGTGACGTCATCAGGCCTAAACACTGATCCTGAAACGAAGACTTTTAGAACTATTATATTTATTATATTATTATATTTTTATATTTATTTTTAAACAAATGTTTTTATTTTTAACGAACGGAAAAAAAGATTTAAACTCAAAACAAACGAATTTACATAAATCATCAGAATCAGAATCATTTTTATTGCCACGTAAGTAACAGGAAGTCACAGAGTTGGAAATTGCTTTGGCTCAACAGTCGGAGAGAGCGGTAACAAGAGGCATAATACAAAACAAATAATACAAATCTAGATTAGACTGACGTTATTGTGGCTGGACGCTGTGTTCGCGCCACAGGGACTAACGAGTAAAAACGCGCGTGTTTCTGCTGCGCTCGCTCCCGCTGCTGCTGATCCTGCAATAATCATTTACAACAAGTTTTATTAAGAATTTATTATTATTATTATTATTATTATTATTATTACTGTTCAAACCTTTGGAGTCTCGTGTTTATGATTAAACTTCTGATGTCTCAGTTTTCCGCGTCACAAAAACAAATATTTCTACTTTTGAGAAACCTTCAGTTTCATCATATAATGAATTAGAATAGTGATAATAATAATAATAATAATAATAATAATAATAATAATAATAATAATAATAATAATAATAATAATTATTATTATTATTATTATTATTATTATTATAACATATGTTAGTTTTGATAAAACAGAGAGAAACAGAACAGACTGAGATCAGAGCGAATGGAACAAAAACATGAGGTTTAAATCTACAGTAAAAATATGATTATAAAAACATAATAAAAATATTATATAAACATAATAAAAACATGAAATCCTGTCTGTGCCGTTTCTCAAACTGAGTTTTAATAAAAGCTTTTTCTCATCTTTAGAATCAGAATCAGAATCATGTTTATTGCCACGTCAGTAACAGGAAGTCACAGACTTGGAAATTGCTTTGGCTCAGTGCAGCAGTCAGAGAGAGATAATAAAAATATAGAATAAAAAACACTTCTAAGGAATAAATGTAAAAAATAGAGTTTAAAATAGAGTTACAGTTACTATTTACAATATACAAGTGCACATGGTGCACACATGGTGCACACCATGTGAGGTGACAGCAGTACACTTGTATCTTATTCAGAATCTGTTTTTGGTTTATTCACTTCAACAAAAACATTATGAGTCGTTACGTTTCTGAAATGACAAAACCCGTCAAAGTGACTTCACCCGTGTTCATGAAAAACATTTGGTGTTTTTCCTTCTGGATCTGAACTGAACTGAACTGAACTGAGTCAAAAAATACACAACATTTTTGACGTTATATTTGAGAGTTTTGCACGCGCCACTTTCACTTTAAATAAACATAAACATCTCTGTTTTTATCATTTCATTTTTCACTTATTTTACATGTTTAGCGCGGCCTGTTTCGGCCTGTTTCGGCCTGTTTCATTTCTGTCATTTCTAAATCCACTGTTTCTCTCGTGCACATTTGCTGCTGTTCCTGTGTTTAGCCAAAGTCATATTTATTGATATAGCACAGTCTCTCACAGACGGAGCAGATGCAGAAACATGCGCTAACCACTGCGCCACTGCGCTAACCACTGCGCCACTGCCGCAGACGCGTCACGTTCATCTGACGGAGTTTGTGTTTTAAAGTATTTTAGTCTGATCCTCAGCGACTCAGAAACTTTACAATCTGTGAAATACTGGATTTTCACCGTTTTTATCAAATGTGAGTCATT